>VWZX01008629.1:0-77500 GCA_013399015.1 Galbula dea | reverse complement strand
ACTGTACATGCAAACAAACCCTACATGAGCAAGTTTGGATGGAGTTCATCTTCAGTAGCACTATAATTATAGTAGCACTATAATATTTCTCTGTGCTACTACCTTGTTTGCATTTGTAGGCAAATCTGTCTCTTCACTCTCACTGTCTTGTCTCTCTCCCTCCCTGCCTCCCCCTCTCTCCATCACACACACACACACACACACACACACACGTACGTACTGGAAGAGCCATACATTTATTAAGATTGCTGCCTTTACAATATATGATTGTTTCATTAAATAAGCATATTTTTCTAGTCATCTGGGTAGAGTGTATTGAGATTAATATTGGGTCCAGACACACTTTCAGTATCAAAGAAACTGCTGAGAAAAAAAAATTAGTGGATTTTTTTTTTGTTACGACCAGTAGATTGTGAAAGTGCTTTGTTAGCTGTTATTGCAGAGGGTGTTCCTTTGATAGTGCTTTCAATTTGCTTTTTAACATTAGCTAGAATTTTTACAACAACAATAATAATAAAAAGAATAATAATAATTGCTTATTGACCACTGAAAGACAGTATGTGTAAGTTGTCATCTTTAGCCTCTGAAGGGAAAAGGGTCTTTTGCTTGGAGCAACTTCATGGAGACACTTCATAAACTCCTGCTGCTTTGGATGGAAATATTCATGTTATGCCATCTGTTCTTAACTGTCTCTTTTAAGGCTCAAATATACAGGAAACAGTCAGAATTTGTGTCAAGTACTGTTCTGTTGAAAAAATGATGTATTGTCCTGTGCACTGGTTCAGTTAGGTGTATTCTGCTTATAAGTAGCAAGAATCTGCTTAGAAACTATACCTTGAATAATGTCAGTAGGTGTAGGAACAGGTCTGAGGATGACAATTTCCTGTTCTTCTAGGTGCTTTTTTCCAAGGTCATATTTTTACATTTTAACTAATACTTTTAAGAAATTCTTTTGTTTTGTTTATTAATAAGGAATGTCACTCAGTACTGGCTATGTTTTATTCAGGTTTTGATTTATGTTGATTTTTTCAAATATCCTCTTGTAGTGACAAACTACATTTTAAGGGGAAAAAAGCTAAACTTTTGTAGAAATGCTTAAACTGGATTATGTTTATAGATCAAAATAGTTTCTACCTGAAATATTTTCCAGCACAGAATTAGCTACTATAAAAGTAACACATAATTTATAGCATATTGCTTTTAGAAGAGTAAAATCTCTTTCTAAGAGAAGTTGAGACTAGAAATGGCCCAGAAGTGAACTATATTTAATTCTTGGAATATGAGGTGGCAGGGGAAAGAGAGAGAGAGAGAAAGACTTATCCAAGCATTTTGAAATAGAAGCAGCTAATAGGGTATTATTAGAAGTAAAAATGCTTTGTGGATGTCTAGAATTTATGTTCAGATCTGTATCTAAAAAGCACTCCTATAACCTTTGGAATCATTGAGTAACCTCATAGTTTCTCGCTGCTATCTTCTTACTTGCTGGCATTCACAGGCTATTGAAAAGAAACCACAGAGTTACAAGAAAATGAGCAGTGTATGTTCAGGGAAAATGCTTGAGTTTTACCACTTGGGAAGGAAATTAAGTGGTTAGTGATTTGCATAATATGGGCAGCACCTTCTACAACATCCTTTATCAGAACCAAAATGACTAATGTCAGACCACAGAGTCCTTTTGAAACCGTGGGGCTGTTTCATGTTCTCTCTGAACCTCTACACACTGCACTGTACTACTGTGTCCTGTTACAAGTTTTTGGTTTGCACAATGTAGACCTTTTTAATATTTATCAGCATGCTGCCTCTAACTTGATACATTTGTACTGCACAGAAATTGATTTTCAAGAAATGTGTTTTGGATTTTTCACACGCTTATGGGGTTTGAGAAATGCATATTTGCATAGAAATAATCTTTAGTGAGCTAAATTTTAGAGTATGTCAAATTTATAAATATCACTACTGTAAAGACCTATTTTTAGAAATAGATTTCTGGCACAGTTTATTTCAATTCCATTTTTCACATTTGTGTCACCAACATAGCTTTGGCTTGATATTTTCTAATGCATTTATTTTCAGCATTCATGTTTTAGAGATTGAACTTTCCCGTTGTCTTGTTCAGACATTACAGCTTGAAAATGAAACGAAGCAAGAGAGGTGCTTTTGTTTAAAAAACATCCATTTGGTTTGAGACATGTGGCCAGTACAACTTACTTAGCTCCTTTTTCTTCTTCAATTCCAAGCACAAACCTATTACTCTCTTTTTCTGTTATTTTGTCCCTTTACTGAAAAAGGAAGCTCTCTATTTTTAAGCCTCCTATACATCTTTAAGGTGCATTATGTTTCCTGTGTCTGTTGTTTCATTTCACAGTAACTCCCATGTCTCTGCTCTTAGCATGTGCCATTTTAAAAATACAGATGCTTAGTGCACAATCACAAACACGTAATAAGTGGAATTTGTTTATAGAGACTCCAGTGTTCTATCTAAACAATAGCAATGTATACTTTAAAGGCATGTAGTAATGTATATGCAGAATAGCAATATGTGCCCTAAACTGTTCAGATTGGAGTTGCATTGCCACAGGATGTTGGATGTTGGAAATGTATTCTTCAGCTAAAGGGATTCCCATTCTAGAAATGAACTGCATGTTCACAAAGGAGACAGCCTGAGGAAGGAAAAATGCCATGCACCCCCTCAATTTTGGAAGGTCCTCTGCGTAAAGGCAACAATATTGTCCTTATTTGATTGGTGTCAGGGGACACGTAAGTCATGCTTCCTATTGCCTGAAGTAAGGAATTAAGCTCAAGAGATAATAAATGAGCCTGATTTCTGTGAACCTGAATGGAAAGATATGCTTATCCCAGAGATAAATTTCAACTAAGGCTTCAAAATCACTAATAGCCTTTAGACTTGATGTAACAGCTTGACTTGGTTTAGAGTAGTTGTTTTCTAGGAAGAAGCCTGACTCCAAGATCTGGCCGCTAGTTATTGTAGAGTTCTTAAATTTTGCTGTAAATACCATTATACCACCTGCAGTTTTTTGTCTCTGCAATATAAACGTATTTGATTGTGGTAGTTTGACAGAATTTCTGCACCTGCTTCCTCTTCAAAATACTGTGCCAAATCTTTGTATATACATAACATGGGCAGAATGACTTGAGGCCAGTTTTCAAATCCTGCTGGAAACAAGCCACTGGTGTTGAATTCATGAGGCTCCTGCTAATCAAATGTCTCTGTGTACTTGCAAAATTTTACTCTGCATTGAGTAGTGTAAGTTTCCATCTGCCCTTTAAGATGCTGATTCTCTTCTCCTGTCCTAAAAAGTGAGCTAGCATCAGCTTCCCTTGGCCCAGGGCACTCTCACCATAAAAAAGAAGATGCTACAAGAGGGCATTTCTCAGTGGGAGAATCATTTAGCTTTGGACTTGTTCTTCTTCACTGGTCAAATGTGTTGGCCCTTAAGGAACGGTATACTTGGTCTCTGGGTTTGTAGGATAAGTGGGTTACTGCAGAGAAAATATGTACACCTTTTATTTATATGTACATACAAAACATATATGCAATTTAATAGCCAGTTTCTTTGTATGCTTTACATTAGAAGTTTTAAAGCATTGCAGCCTTTTAAGAATTAGATTTATTAATATGTGGAAGAGGAAAGGAGAAGGAGGTCAGGACACCGAGATTATCTGTGGCTGTGTTTAGGAATGAATGCTTAGTGTCACAAATGGGACAGGCAAATTTCTCTATGCTGACTCGCTCTTTAAAAAGCTGGCAAATTCCACTATGAAATATTGCCACTGCCCTGATTAAAAATAAATAAAATAATAAAACTGAAGTGGTTTTATTCTTAATTAAACTCTGTAAAAAGTGAAAATACTTCAGGAAATCCATTGCAAAGTGGTCAAGGCAAAGGAACTTTTCTATGAAATCCTCTTTGACCAGTTGAAATAGCTTAAACACTATTGACCATTCTTCCACCAGCTCAGTGATGCATGGCATTTTGAATCATCCATTTTCTTTGAAGACTACCTGGGGTTAGCATATCATTACTTAATAACAGAGTTTCAGTTCTAACCCACTGGCAGTGCTGAGCTTTAAGCTGGATACACTTACTTGCAGGCTCATCCAACCCTACATAATTGTCTGTACATTTATTTTATTGTCAACTCAGAGACAAGCTGAAGAAACTGTTTGCTTTAGAACACATTAACTTCTTTATCACATTAATACTGACTCATATCTTATTTCCCAGTTGCAGTAACAAAACCATTCAAATATTTCCCTCACAGGACAATATCTTTAATAGCTTCTGTGTGTTTCCTATTTTTGGCTGTTTCTGTATAAACAGACTAATCTAATAGCATGCTGAACCATCTATACTTGGCAGAAATTCAACAACTCACTCATTTCTATGGCAAGCTGGGATGCCAAGGGAAAAAAAATCCTTACTTTTATTGCAGTAAGATCTTTCTTAAAGTTGTCTTTTATAAGTGCAATATGACTATCATTTGGGTTACTGCAGCACCTTGACTGAACCTCCCCGCCCCCTCACATTTATTGCAGCATGGGATAAACCAAATGGGAGGGCATTATTCCCTTCACAATGTCCAGAGGAATTCATTTACCTGAAGTATTCTGTCTCTCTCGTGTGCACTGCTTTAAATGGTGGTAAAGCAAACACTTAAAAATATTGTTGAGGGCCAATTAGGAAGGCTGGCTGATAAGGCTGGAGAAACAATCCAGAAGTCCCTGGAAAATGCTTTCATGTAGAGGCATCTTGCTTGGGGTATTTAGCCCCCTTGGCAAATTAAATGTTGTTGTTCCTCCACAGCAATCAGGACCTATGCTGTGAAGTCACTCAAGAGATGTCCCCCTCTGTCGTGACTCTCAGTCCCTGTATAACCCCATGGTTTATGTGGATAAATTGGTGAAATCCATGGTTCTGCTTCTGGCTACTGCTCTGGGCCTCAGAATGTGCAGTTTGATGTACATTTTATTTTGGGGCAATGCTATCTTAAGCAGTTTCAGGCTCCCGGTTCCCTGATCTGCCCTCTTCATTCAAGTCAGCACTTTTCAGTGGTTTATATTTCAGCCAGATTAGTTTCCTGATCCAGTTCATTGCATGCTCATATAAATTCTTGCACCAGCGAAAAACAAGGCAGAAAGAAGTAGCCAAAGACAATGACTATTCAAACCAGTTTGAGAAGCTTTGGCTGAAGCAAAGTGTCCAGCGATGATTCAGTGTCTTTATAGTCCAAGCAGGGCTGTACCACCATACAGTGCCTGCCTGTAGTGGGTTGGTGTTTGTGATAAATATTTGAGCTATTGATGAATGGATCTATAAAAATGCAAATTATGATGATTTTCTTATTGTTTTACAACCGTATCAGCTGCAAAGGCTCTTAGAGTGAAGTGCCTTTATTTAATTTTGGGCATTTATCAATACTTACAGATTTATTTATGTAATTGACGTTTTTATGTCCCTGTCCTTGTAACATTTGGGTGTAAGAAGCTCATTGAAACCATCTGGATCTGAAATCAATGCATCTTTAATACAAAGAGGCTCCTTACCTGAATTGGCCTAACTGTACAAAAATAACCCACTATGGGACTGTACTTAGATGCACACTAGTAATGCCTTACTTTAAGACAGAGAAATACTGAAGTCTCTTAGGCTTTCCATTTCCTTGCCTGTTTTTTAAAATGTATTTTTAACATTATTTTTCCTATAGTAGGCCAAGTTAATCCCTAATATAACTGTATTGAAATCAGTGGGGAGACTTGTAATTTTCAGAAGAAGAAACAGCAAAGTGCTTTGCTGGATCAGGGCCTAAAAGGATTAGTACTCTGGAATGCTTGTGGTGGATGTAGAGGTAACTTTATGAATAAAAGTAATTTTAATTGCACTCTAGCAGTTTGGGAATTTTATTCTACCTCTCAATAAAAGAAATAAAATACAGAATAGACTCATTGCCAAGCAGAAAATCCTCTATAACATTTCACATTGTTTCCCAAATATTGAAACTGTAGAAAACATCTATAGGTCTGAGACATAAACTCCCTAGCTTTTCTTCTGAGGCTTGTGCGAATTTTAAAGCAGATATTTGTTAGACAAATTATAAGACCAATAGGGAGCATTGATTTTTAAGTAAAACTATAGTGGTTTTGTGCCTATTCTCTGTTTTTCATTAAGGCAACAATCTGAGACTTTTTCCCAGAGAACTGAAGCTAGCTGGTGATTTCTTACTGTATTTTATGAAGTAAAATGATGAACAGACAAAGATGTTTTCTATGCTCATCTGTTCCTGATTCCCCAGGAAAGCTTGACATTAGGTGAAACATCTGGTGGAATACAAGCTATTCTCTTCCAGCTGCACTGAAGGTGGATTTGGGACTATCATTTTTTTCCACTAGAATGGGTTCGACCATGGGTCTCCAGAGTAACGTGTATAAATGCTCTCCAGTATTTAGTACAGATACCTTGTACTTGGAGTGAAGGGAGAGGAAAACCAAAGATGCTTAAATTCTTCATAGAGGCTCAGGACAACTTAGAGAGGCCCAGGTCCAGGAAGGACTTCACTGGTCCCAGGCTAGAAAATAGCAATCTGAAGCAGAATTGCATGTAATGGCACATTCCTTCCATCAGTTTGTACAATTATCATGACTGTGGGACTTGACACTTGAAATGGAAGAATACTTGTGGGTTTGGGTTTGTTTTTGTTTCTCTCCCCACCCCCCCTGTAATTGCAAAGTGTTTCAGTTATGTGCTGGAGCCGAAGTAGTGACTGCAGATCTTGCAATCTACTCCAGAATGCTCAGGTTATGTCGTACTTGTGTGGGTTAGTCAGTACTTGATGAGGAAATGTAAGTGCCATTATGGCTTGCTGATTCAATAAGACTTTCTCTGGTTTTGGTTTCTGCTAAAAGCCAGTGTCCCTGGGCACATGGCCTGGAGGAACAGTGCCCTCTGAGATGAGGTATGAAAATCAGGAGGGCGATGGTGGCCTGGAGCTGTTCCTGATTCTACAATGCATCCTGTGTGTGAAAAAGTTTTACCTCAGGTGCTGTAGTTAAACTCAAGATAGCTAATTGAGTTTTGCTATCTAAAATTCCCCCTGTGGTTTCAAGCAGATAGACTAAACTGTAATCAACTATTGTACTGGTTTGTAGTTAATGCTGAGATTCACTGGCATAGGAAAACAGTTTCAGTTTCCAAAGCAGAGAGTTATTTGTTAATCTTCTCCTTTTGGATCCATTCAGTAATTCATTAGAAGAAAAATCTGCCTGTGCTCATTTCTAGGAAAAACATTAATGAAAATAGATGTTCAGTGCTAGTACTAGAAATGAAGAATATGTTGTAGGTGCAGGGGTGCTTGCCTGTGGGCGTGTGCTGCAAAGAGCTTGGAATTGACACACACAGAGGTTTTCTGATGCCTCAGCAATGCTAAGATGTTGCTTTTGCCTGCAATAACAACTTTGAAGGTGATCATCAAGCGTTCAGTTGAATTTGTACTCTTCTTTCTAACATCATTGTGCTTGATGATTAAAATCAGAGCATATAAAGTTTTGGCCACTTCTTCAAGTTGTTTCTGCGCCTTGCACTTGGCTGTTTGCTGTGGTCCTGAGGTCAGGCAGTACTCCCCCCCCTTCTTTCTTCTTCTTTTTTTTCCTGTGAGCTAAGGTCTGAACATTGCTGATTTTTAAGCCTCAGATAAGATCAATTTTCCAATTGTGTAATACAGTACCTGGGTTTTCTGAATGGCACTGTTAATTGTCATTGACTATAATAGAATATGAATAGCACAGCCACTTGACACCAACTTAATGGTTCTGACTTTTCTATGGTGCCAAGAGTGTAAGGCTAGAGGGGAAAAAGGGTCAGAGGAGAGATAAGAGCTCTTCCTATTCCAGTGAAAAAGATTAAAGCTTCTGTGTCTTTCAAGTGGTACTTGTGAGGGTCACCATTTCTATGAAGTCACCTTAAAACTGGAAGTGATTAAGAAATTTCTGTCACAAAAGGTCCATTAGAACTACTCCACCTCCCTCCTCCAGAAGGCTTTTTTCAGGTTAATAGGCAAACAGAATGAGGCATTTCAGAGATGGCTGGAGGAGAAATGTGGACATTAGTATTGCAGATGACGCATTCTGTACTGAGAGCAACATCTCTGACCCTGTTAGCCCTAAGGAAGAATCACTTTTGCTTACTGCTGTTTTGTCCAGCTGGGGAGCCCCGGGAAGTTTTGTGATTCACTCTTTTAAGAAAAGCTTACTGTCCTTAAATACACAGCTCTCTGCCTGTTGGGAATCCGATAATACACAAGATTACCTACCTAATCTGATCACAGCAGTTCTCACCATTCAGCTAGGAGGGACATAGGCCAGATGGAAGAAGATGTTTTATGTCTCTTCCTTTTTTGAACATCAGTGCAGGGAACAGTCATTTTCAATGCATTACATCCATGCCATTACTTGTATGGGATGCTAGGTTAGTTTTTCTGTTGTACCTATTTTTTACTAGGATGTCCCAAGGATTTCTAAACGTTTGGTAACTAAATGAGAGGACTATGTTGCTGTGTAGAAATCTGGGAGAGGTACCTGGTGTGCTGGAGATGTGCTTTGAGTTGTGTGCAGGATGTTCTGGATGTGGGCAGATAGGTTGGTCTTAGAGCTGACAGTCCATAGCACTTGCTCCACAGGTGCTGTAGAGTCAGTCTGCATGCATGTGAAGTTCGATTTAACCAGAACATGATAGACTTGTGTTGCACATGTTCAGATGAATCATATGCCACAAAATCAAGGTCCTAGACAGAAATAGGAGTATTTCACTGTTTGTACTTCTGATGTTGAAGGTATGCAGTTAATTTGCAAGGGACTGCCTCAGTAGAGTAATAAAATATTGGCAATGTTATGGCTTCAGGTGTTTCTGAGGGAGGAATTGCAAAAAGCAAACTAGATAACGAGCAGAAAGAAGCTCTGTGAGATTGTTAATACAAATACCTAATGTGAAAAAAGTGAATCTAGAATTTAGATACAAGGTAAGAAAGTATTAGGAAGAGGGAAGGGTCTAGTCACCTTACATATGCAAAAGGACTTGTATGAGAAATCTTCAATTTTGGACAAAATGTTGGACAAACTCTGCTAATATACATAAGGAAAAAATAACACAGTTGCCTTCGGTAGTGCTATCAGTGGATATTTCATTGTTGTAAGAATTTGGGGGGTTGGGGTTGTTTTTGTTGTTTTAGCATTAAGACTGTTGTTTGGGAACAAAGCTTCCAGAAATGGTTGTCAGGGAAAGTTTCTTTATTCTGCCTGATCTAAGTTTTCCCAGTAGATTTCAGTTTAAAAAGAATAAACAAAGAAAAAAAGCAAAAGAGCAGAAGAGAGAATTAGATATAAATATGACACTAAACTATATCTTTTAATACAAAAGAACTCTTTTTTAATTAAAAGCATGGAAGGACATACCCTTAATTGCTGCACTTGTAGTTTCTGGGCCATCAATATCCTTGCTTCTTTCATTAATAAACTGGCAAGTCAAGTAGGAAAGCTGCAGGAGTATAATTTTTTCCCTTAAGCTCTACTTAATCAACAGCAGACTTGATCAAACAGAAAAAAAGAAAATGTAAATCAGTTGCATTAATTCTGCTGGCAGTAAATAGTAGGAAGAAAGCTAAACATGAAAGAATGCTCATTTTGCAGCTGATATCTGGGGTAGGACTGAATGGAAGAAATAGGTAGTTAAACAGCTCTTTAGATTGTGAGTGACTAGGGGAATACTGGGGTTTATGTATGGATTAGCACAGTGATAGACCCTGAGTAGCAAAAGACGATGACTAATTACCTGACAGAGCAGCACTCCATTCAGCTTGGTCATTGAAATTAATTTCTGTTTTCAGGACTGGCAGAAAGCAGCTGCAGAATTTCAGTTCAATACTCAAATTAACTAGGAGTCTAAATTATTTCTTTGCACATACGGTATTAGAGGAGTGGGTTACTAAATTGATCTTGATTTTACACACTGAGGCAAGAATTATTCCACCTTTTTCATCAGAAGTCCGTGTCCCCTGAAATCAGGGGATAAAACCTGTGCTGTAATAAACTACTTGGCACTGATTTGAACTCTGTCACATAGTTAACATCTTAACATTTCCTAGAATCCCAGATGAAAGAATTATAAAATAAAGTCTTCTGGGATAAAAGAAAATTTTACTACCGACTCCGCTGGGTAAAGTATGTTGGGTTGAACTTAGTCAGATGAATTTACTTCCTACTTTGTGTAGGATTATACCTATTATGCCCAGGAATTAGTTTGCCATGTGATGTGTATGTGCTTGACAATCTGGGGTATTTGTAAACTTCACTGACTTTGATAAAAGAGGTGGGGAGGGTGTCAGCTGGTTATTACTGATGAACTCCTGATAGTTGGAGTGAGGCATGGTAATAGAAGAACCTAAAAACAACTGCAAAAATCCCCCACAGAATCAACTTTGTAAGGAAACCCATTATACACTAGAATAAAGTAATATAGCCAATGATTCTAAAATGCAGGAATTCTTCCAGATTTCTGTGTTGGTAGTTGGCTCATTACATCCATGAGCAGCAATTTCTCATTTTGCCAGTAGCAAAACTCCCAGAGCTTTTGTCTGTTTAAAGGTTCCTTATCTTTTAATTTATTTATTCAGCAATAAGTAAATTCTAAGTGTTTATAAAGAAATTAAGTAAATAAGTGTGAGAAAGAGAAAAATACAGGAGTATGAAAAATGGAATCAATATTTAGCATTCATGGGTATATTTTAGCTCAATTGAAAATTAGGCAGGAGGGGTATGTGTAAGCCTTTTTTCAGCACTTGTGCCCCATATTATTCTTGCTGAATAAATCATGTTACTTCCTGCTCTTTCCTGCGTGCTGTCTCTCAATAGCCACTTCTAGGCAGAAGGATTACTACATAAACCCGACAGCTTTTATCTTACTGTATCTTAGTCCTGTGTGGAATCGCTGTTGTAACTGGTCACCTTACTAACTAAAATGTGGTTTATTTCCTTTGGTGATGCTAAGCCAACATAGCTATGGAAGAATGGATTGGATTTTATTCTAGTTCCATAATGAATTTGTAGAGCTAGCAGTTATTTAGAAAAGCAAAAACAAAACCAAAGAACATTCTTTTAGTCAGACACTGAACAAACTTGATCTGGAGGTCAGCGAGACACAATACATTGAGAAATCTGCTCTGGTATTTTGGAGAGTCACATTTCACAGTGTAGCACATTGGTAATGATTATGTGGTTATGTACAATTATTTCTGTTGTCAGAAATTAGAAATCCATGCAAACAACTTTGTTAAACTGAAAATGAAAATGTATTTTACTCCCCACTACAGATATGAGTAAGATTAGAATGTAATAATCATATTAAATGGTTTTATTGCCTCCATTTTAATTTATTTCATTATCCTTTTACTCTTATGCTTTATTGTCCAGGTATTGTATTACCATTTTGCATATACTTTGTGTTCCATTTTTGCAGTCATTAAAAAACCTAATATCTTCTTGCATACCACATAGAACCAAAAGAATCCCTAGACAATGACATGTTTTCTTAGAAATACAGTTTTCCTGTTTGTCTCATTGATCATAAAGAGTTTTGTCTCAATGTTGGTGTACCAAGAATCTTGAATTAAATTGCATTTAGGCAATTGATTTGCGTTGGCTCGGCATAGAGATGCAGGTGTCACTTGTGCTTTTATGTTCTGGAAGATTAATATTCCTCATCTTAATGCTAAAAGTCTACCATGATTACTCTTAAGGAGCCATTATTATGAATCCTCTTGCATTGCCATTACAGAGTATGATGTTAATGATGTGAGGTGCATAACAGGAAGTTCTGACTGTGTGCTGGGCTGAACTACAGCGGTTTGGATGTGCAGGGGTGATCTTAAGGGGTTTTTTTCTTATTTCAGCCTATAGTAGAGGATATCAATAATGGCAGAGCAGATATGGGTCTGTGACTGTGATATCTGTGAGTTGTTTGTCTGCAAATGTCAAAATGGGACCAATTCTGAAAGTGTCTTTGTGAGAGCAAACACAACTGCACTGAACATCTCTAAAATGGGAACTTGTTTTGGTCAGTCCGGTTTGGGAATGATTTCTTCCCAAAGCAGGATTTGAAAGTCTCAGTTTATCTTTGTCATTCACCTAAACCATCCATTCTTCAAGTGTTTATAGCTTCCTATTAAAAGACTGATATGTCATTTCTTACAGAAAACTTCTGTGTTGCAGAGGATAACCTAAGATGTGTAGATTCAGGATATAAATTTGCTTACAGGAATTCTGAAAAAAAAAGTTAATTAAAAAAGGGAGAATTCTAAGGAACTGTGTGAGAAAAAAATATAATGAAATATTAATTTGTTGGCTTTAAATGGTGCCCTGTAATTTTAGAAGCTTGTCCAGCATAGATTCTCTTCATTTTACTCTGTGCTAATTCAGCACCTCAAGAATGCTGTGGAAAGTTTTTTGCTCATGAAATATTTTCGTCTCAGCGTGAGGCCATTGCCATAGTCAGTAACCTCCAGCAGGCTTGCTAGGCTAGTAAAGCTAAAACACTGCTGCTCATTGTGGCAGCTGACACAACAAGCAGCACTGGTGAGCAATTAGAGTCTCATGACCATATACTGTAAGTTGTTTAATTGTCTTTTGCTTGGAGTTAAACAACCTGAAAACTTCAGATGGCAGGGCACTGCCATTTTTCACGTGAAACTGCAGAAACAGGAAATCTATAAAGAGGGCATACATTTCACACATTTTCTCCACTTGCTGCTGAGACCATTATTAATGCCACAATTTAAAAATAAAAGATACAGAACATTAGGGTTTTCAAGGAAGTCTCGTTTCCACAAGTTAGATTAATTCTTCTCATTGATAAAGTCTTGAATACCGTAGAAAACTACAGAGAAATTTTCAGTCTTGAAAAGCAAACCTGCTTTGCCCTTTACCACTGTGGTAGTGTTTGGGGAAAGAAGCTGGGATGGCTGTCATATCTTTAACTGAAATAGCATTAGGCCGGATCCTGCCCTGCCCGTGTGAGCAAGTGTTGTAGTATGGCTGGCTGGTGGGTAGGTTCTTTAAGCTCCCCCTAGGACCCTAGTAATTAGCATCGCGTGTCACATTGAGGTATTTATTAGAATGGAAGTGTTCTTGGGAGGCTGGATTTCAGTGGCTTAAATCAGAGCTGAGCATAGAGTTTTAGGGCCTTATTCACAGTAAATTTTATGTTGGCGAAAGGTTATGGAATGGGTTTCCGTAGCATGTCTGCTTGCTCTCACAAAGCTCAGGAGAGATATAGACTCTGAACATTCCTTGTTGTGGGGTTTGCTTTCCTTTCCTTTCCTTTTTGTTTGTTTGTTTGTTTCTTTGACAGGGGTCATGTATACCAAGGAAAACTTTTTCATTGTGATGAGGGGGTGAGACACTGGAACAGGTTGCCCAGGGAAGCTCTGAATGCTTCATCCCTGACAGTGTTCAAAACCAGACTGGATGAGGCCTTGAGCAACCTGGTCTAGTGGAAGGTGTCCCTGCCTGTGGGGTCCCTTCCAATCCAAACCATTCTATGATACTATTAAAAGCAACTTCAGCCAAACAGTGAACATGCTCCTAATGAAATGTTTGAAACCACCAAAGAAATGATAACTGTCATTGATACAATGTGAAGTGATTATGTACTATGCTGTTTGTATTGTGACATGGTGTGTCATTTCATTTGGTATATACAGGGTAAGGGTTTTCTGCAGAAAATAAACAAATATGGATACAGAGTCCTAGAACGCTCTTGTGCTGTAAGTTGTCCAGAGATTTTGGAGAACTGGATAGTATTGTTGAATGGGTAAGGAGGGGAATGCATGTGCACAAGAGCACAAGTATTTCCCACTCGGCTTTTATATTTAGTACGTATGTAGATTTCTGCTTATACAGAAAAGAGACTAGAATGAAATGAGTGAGGTTGTGTAGGGCTATGTGAGGATGAGCTTAAAATAACTGGCACAGTTATTGCAATCTGATGGTTTCATCACAAAAGACCCAAGATGTGGATGCATGTCTATAACTTTATGCTGATGACTAACCTTTTGAAGTGCATAAAAATTCAACCTACTCTTACTGCCTGTTGAAACATTAAATTGTAAGAGCTGCTCACCAAATCCCTAAGCCCTCACACCTGGTTCTGCAGAGTTCCAGTCACTGTGTTCATGACTTTTATCGGTTTTGTTGGCAATGCCTTATGATAAATAAACCATTTTAAGAAAACAAAGTAATTCCTGAACTAAGAGATTTCTCTATATGACACATTTGCATAAATACTTTTCTGAAAAGTGGAGAAAAGTCACCATTTTGTGTCAGGTGAAAAAAATCTGTAATTAATTGTGTTTTATTAGTATTAAAGTGATTGACTTAGGTGCATTTACAAGGACCAAGTCTTGCATGTAGATACATAGTGCCAGTAGTAAGAAGGGATAAACCAAGCAGAATATGACATAAAAAAGTCCTGATAGTAGTCTAGTTACCCTTATATTTTAGTACAGTCCATTCCTTATTCAACTGTGTTGTTTTTAGAATTGTGTTTATGGTAAGCTTGACTGCTTTTTGCAAAGTTAAAGAGAATGTTTTGATTTCTGTGAAGCAGATATAATGAAGTTGGCTTGATAAACCCCCATTGGTATCTTCAGGGAACAAAAAGATTAAACAAGTAATTATACCATAAGGTTTTTAGAAGTTAGTAGATTTAAATACATTGTATGAATCTCATCTTAATGTAGCCTTTTGTCTATGGTGTTTCCTGCCAAAAAAACCTCCTGACAGGAAATAAACATTAAAATAATCTTTAATCCCTTGTCTGGTCTATTACCATTAACAATTGATGCACTTTAATTTTGTGGGATTTTAACTACAAAATGGAATGGCTAAGTAGTGATAATTGGGTTTGGAATTATACGGTCATTTATATCAACAGAAATGCAAGTGGCTGGGAGGGTGATTAATTATTTAACATTTCCTGGCTGTGGTTCCTATTATAGAATTTTCTGATATATTCTGCTGTGAACAATTATCACCAAATGAGGATAAACAAATCTATGATGTGAAGTCTTATTTATAAATTAAACTATATTTAGAAAAAGTCTATTTCATTTGCATTTTCACTTTCTTCTTGATAGGACTGTCATAATCAGTGTGTTTTCAAGCTTTTCTGCCCTTTTGCTAATTTTCAGGTTTACATCCCAGATTTTGTGCAAGAAAAACAGAGCTTCAGATGCCCTTTTAAAAAAGTCCTACTCCAAATACAGTTTATACAGTCATGGTAATGTGTTTACATGTTCTGTTCCCTTTTTGTTCCTTAATAATACAATTAGTGCGTGGCAATGTATTAGAATTTAATCCAAGTTGGCATCAGACTAGATAATTTAATACCTTCAACCCATGAAGATTTGAGAGAGAAATCATGGTGCTTCCATTCTGAAATAGAGTTCTCTGGCACTGAACTGTCTCACCTTTGGTAGATTTGTCTATGAGAGATAGCATTTTACGTTCTCTCTGTTACATGGAGACTGTCACTTTGGTGTATATGCTCATGTGTCTTTGTTGATACATATACAAGCAGCATTTGCAATTCATTTTTCTTTATTTTTTTGCAATATGTTTACTAAAAAAATAATGTGTATGCTCCTTATCTGACAATGTAACACAAAGTCATTGTAATTAGTACATTCCAAACCATTTTTCCTGACAGTTGCCCTGAAAATTCTCCCATCCTTAATTTTGATTAAAAAGACAACAACCCTTAGTTTGAAAACAGTTACTAAAAGCTCCTGAATTTCTTCTTGAATCAGAACCCCTAAGAATCATCCCTGGCAGTCCTACTCAGAAAACAAAATCCAGTTTACATGCTTATATATAAACAAAGAGGGAACAATAAGATGGTGATAATTACCATTAGTGCAGTGCCTAAATTGTTAGTCACAGATGAGGACCCAGCCATATTAATAAATATGCAAAATAAACCAAAAAGATTGCTCCAAGTCTATATTGCTTAAAATTTGTTAGTCAAAAGTAAGGGACTGAGATAGATAAAAAGAACAAGCATATAATGAGATAATATTAATCAATATGGTAGGCCTTGTTTTAGGCATGATTTTTTTTTTTGATGCCAAAGAAAAGATTAGATACAAAAGAAAAGGAGAATTTTAATGTGGATTATGAAAAAAGATAAGGAGATAATATTGCAACTGCTTGTGGGCAGATCTGTTAGCAGAATAAAGGAAAGCAGGAAAATGCTTGTGTGAAAATTTAGGAAGTCATCAGTGAAAACCAGTATCTTGAAGTTGATCAGGGCTGAGCGTTGACATGTTGATAGTGAATCAGGATAAACTGGATTAAGCTCTGGATATCTATATAGACAGAGTACAGTATTAGACAAAGAAAGGATGAATTTGTGTGAAAAAGTAACTTTTCTACCAAAGCTTCTCAGCATAATGTGTGCAGGACTAAAGAGAAAAGGGGGGAGACGCTTCTCAGTTGGACCTTTGTGTGGGTGTGTGGGATAAAAGTCTTGCTGTTAAAAGAAAGAATTGGCAATGAACCAGACAGAAACAGATGGAGAACAGAAATCTGAGTACGGATGAGAAGTAAATTCTGGAGAGCTGGCAGTTATGGCAAACCTGGAGGACCGATGGGGAGCGCTGAAGGAGGTTACAGAAGGGGAGCTGACCAGTCAGGTCCTTAGAGAGACAGATCATGGCAAGTAAAAGTCAAAAAACTTAATTACAAGATGAAAGGAACAGGCAAGAATAGCTTCAAAACCAAGATGCAGAAATCTTGTTCTTTGTGCAGCATCTATGCAGACTGTGTTAATTCTCCCCATCTAAGACTGCTTGGTGGCCTTGAAAGTTGGGAGAAAGAAGTTTGGAAGAGGTTGTCCTGGCTGGGTCAGCTAGTAGTAGTTCTGTGCTGGAAATCAAATTCTCAGTAACACTGAACACAAAGGGAGCTGATGTGGGACAGGAAGGGCCACCGATCGCCTTCAGAAGGAATCAGTAACCATCAACATTCTTGAGCAGTTCCCTCCTCCCTAGCCCCATCTGCAGCACTACAGTTCTAAAGCAGAACTTTTGTCATGCACGTTAGCTTGCCTCCTGCCTTTAATTAGAGCAAGACTTGTGCATTAGCCCAGTAAGTCTTGAGCAGCCTGACGTGTGAGTGACGTACTGAAGAAGAAGCGCAGCAAGGTAGTGTAATAGTTGAGGTGTGTGTACCCCCTGCATGAGACCCGTGCAGTTTGATCGAGATATGTAGTAGCCCTGGGCAGAATGAAGCAATATGCACAGTTCAGCTGAAAGATGAAGTATGGGGCTTAGTGAGGTTGCTGGAGCTGGTGACTCAGTGTGCAGTGTAGGACTAGGAGAGAGCCACGGTATTAACACTTCCTTTGTTCATGCCAGAAATAGATGTGCTCATCAACCTTTATCACTGAATCCAACTCAATAACAAAGTGTTAAGCATTCACAAACATTGAATTTTATTTGATTTTAAAACACTGGTTAGTTTTCATAGCCAGCTTTCCCATATTTTATGTTACAGTGTGGTTCTTGAGCTACACTCTAAGTTTTTCTCATAGAGTAAAGAAGGAAGATCTATCAGAAAAGTGTGTTAAATCATATACTTCATTTTTCTTTAGACACACAGCCTAAGAATAGTGCAATAGTACAGCAGCACTGCCGGGTTTGTGTCACTGTCAAAATCTTGGTCGGAGTCAGTAGAGACAATTTGAGACTTTATTTGTCTTCATTCATCCGCACACATCCAAGTATTTATCAGGTGATGGTCCATTAGTTGATGTGCCAAACTCAGCAGTATTCGAGGAAGTGGCAGTGTCTGTAGCACATCAACATGTTTTTTAGTTTACACTGATCTAAATGACCTGAAATCTAATTGTGTGGATTGCTTATATCTTTTAGCACTTACTGTCATTTATAGCAACTGCTAGACTTGCTACACTTATATCCAGGTATACATAAATATAGTACCTGTGAAACTTTTATTTCAGAAGATTAAAATGTGTTAACACTGCCTGAACTAATTAGTACATGTAGCCAGAAAAGTGCATTTTATGTTTTCAAATGAAATCTCTTTCAGCAGATGCTAATACATATTAGGACATCTGTTTATATTTTCCTTCAGTCTTTTTTTTAACTGCATCTTATTTAAAATACTGTCGTCAGCTGAAATAGTATAGCCTTAAACAATACCACTTGTATATGTAGCTGTGAACTCATATGTCTTCTTTTGAGATGTCTTTCTGCATAAGCAGATTTTTGTTTTGTTTTGTGTAAGTGAAAGATGTATTAAAAGTTGGTTTGCTTCATTTAAATTGGAGCAGGGATAAAAAAGGCAGAAAGGAGTCAGTAGGATAGAATGTAATGCTATCCCCACTAGGTAAAGTTGTCCAATTACTCCTGGTGTCAGAACTTTTTAACATTTGAATGGCTGGGAGGGGATACTAATTCCAACCTTAATGATCGCTGCTTTAGGAGTCAACATCACAACACTTCACTTAGAATTTTAGCACATCTGTCAGCCTGTGCTAAAAAGGAGCCGTGGGCTAGTGGGTGACTGAAGATCCTTTTATCCTGAGAGAGGATTATGTATTCCCTTCAAGAGTGGGAAAATAAAAAGGTTATAAATACTCACCTACTTTGCTGCTGCCCACATTTGCCCTGTTGACAAATACTGACTTTCACATCCTGCTTTTACATTCATAAACATAGAAATAAATAAAAACTATGCAACTTCTCATTGTCTCACACTTAGGGAAGCAGCCCATTTATAATGTCACATATTCCATAACACTGTAGCCCCTAAGCTGGACTTTTTTTCATTTCAATAGATCACATTGATTTCCTGTATGACTTTATCTGCCTAATATAAGGTGGGATTGAACAGTTATTTGTCTGGATTTAGCCATTCCTTATCAAACATTTATGATTTAGCTATTGGTACAACATCTTGTAAGGTCTTTCTTATTTTTATCTTTTCAGGAAGGGTGTGAATGTGATAACAGGGCTGTAATAAATCTGTCTCTTGAAAATGAAACATATTTTGGGAAACTATGCTATCAGCTGACAGGGGAGGGAAAGTTTAAGGCACAGGACAGTCATGCAAGTGGATTGTTTGCAGAATGCATTAATAAGAATGATTGACTCTCCTGGTGGAGGTTTTCAGTGCATTGAGATTGGAGTTTCCTAGCTACATGGCTGGTGTTCTTGAGATGAAAACCCAACAGAAAAGAGAGGTTTGCCTACCCAGGCCAAATTTGTACAGCCATCAGGAGGCTGTAGGTTGAAAAGCACATGTCATGGAAAGGTTAGCAGGTTTGTGTCTTCTCTGGTTAAGAAAAAAGTAAGATCTCAGTTGTTTTATTTCTGTTTCTCTGGAAAATAGAAAATATGTGAATCCTGTATAATAATACTGAGTGTGATTTAATTAAATAGGAATACCAAGTACATGTGACTAGGACCTTTTATGTGTTACAGTTTATTTTAAAATTTTGTTTGGTACAGAAAAAAGCATCTTAGAACTGTCCACTGTGTCTCCCAGGTGTTCCAGTATTCCTAACCAGAACGTATTAACCTGACATTTTCTGAATAACCTCACCATAAAGAAGGAATTTATATTTTTGTTACATAATGTTTTTCATTCAGTGATTTCAAAATGCTCTCCTAAGTGTGCTTTTTGAAGTGCCAAACTAAGTATCATATAACGCTGAGGAGATGTCTGGTGGTTTTATTGTACCTGTTTTGCAGACAGGTAAATTCTAACAAAGAGAGGTAATGGACACCCTGTGAGTGACTAAAAGAGGGAACACCAGAACCTAAATTCCTGCCTGTGGAGTGCCAGCCCTAAGCACATGCCCCTTTGTTTAACAACCACAGAGTGCTCATGCTGTGTGTAGGGAAAGAAGAGACAAACCTTTGCAGAAACGATAAAAGTTAATAATTACATTGTAAAGGCTACTTAACTGATAATGAACATTTAATGTGGAACCATAAATTTGCCTGACACTTAGAAAGAAAATGTTCTTTTGTTTTTGTCTTCACTTCCCAAATCTGTTTATAGTTATATTTTTAGGCTGCTTAACTGATGCTGTATTCTGTCCTATCTCCTTTTTTTTTATGTCTCTTCACTAGTGCTTTCAATGACCTCTCTGAAAGTTTCTTTATATAGAAACCTGCTATGCTGTCTTGAATGCACAAGGTCAATAATGATTACCCCTCTAACTTTGAAGGGCATCCCCCTTCTCTGCTTGCAAAGACTATCAAGCCACATAGTCCCTGCATCCCATAATTGTAACTTCTCATAAGAAATGCAGTATTAAAAAAAGATATTTTTTACTTCCCATACAGTAGGGCTTTAGTCCACAAGCATGTTAAGCCTGGTAAAGGCAAGATAGAATTTCTTTTTCTTTTTTTTTTCGGTTTGGAAAAGTAGACTTGAGGGATTATATTTAATTTAAAACAAATTCACATTAATGGAAACATTTTTGTAATATATTTCAAAATAAGTAAATAGCCTGTTCTCTTTGAATACGTGGATGGAAAGCTAAATTTCTGTTCTTCAATATCCAAAGGATGCACTAAGAGGCATTGTTTATTTTTTATTTCCAAAGAACTGTATCGTGACCTGTGCACACTGTAAATGTTTCAAAGCATGATCTGTATGGAAATACTGCTACTACTTTGGGCTGTAGAGGGTACATATAATGAAAATATACCTATGTTTGGAATCAGTGGTCCTCTAATAATTATCAATAAACAAATTGAGTAAGAAGAAAGCAGAGAAAGACTAGCAATAACAAAAAGATACTTAAATTGAATTGATACTATAGCGAGCATTGACTGTGTCATTGCACAGCTTAATAGCTGGAGTCCTGGTTCAATACGATGAACTTGGGAAAGTTTCCTTAATGAAAGAACAGATATTTTCTGTTCAGTATCAGCAATAGCTTAACTTTTTTAATTACCTGTTTTAAAAGTTTACATGCCACTAATTGCAGTACTATATAGGAGGAGGTACTATACTGGCCAATACCAGAAAAAACGTATTAAATACTAATAGTCATTTTTAACAGAAATTAATGCAGGTATTTTATTTAGAATTATTAAATGCATACACTGCGATTTATTTATTTTTTTTTGTTACTACAAGTAATTCTGAGTTCTGTGCAAATACACTTTCAGAAAGCTGCTCATTTGGTGTTCAGTGTCTTTTCCATCAGTTATGCATTTTCAGGATCTGTTGGGAAATAGGATTCTCTTCCTTCCCTCTTCCCCCTCCCTTACCATAATAGCAGAAAGCTCGGAAAAAAGCGTAAGTTGGAAGAAATGTGCATTCATGTAAATATCTACACATATATAAATTAGCTTTAAAAATTGAATTCACTGAACATGAATAGTCACTTAAAGTGTAACTGGAATTGACTGTGTCATGTATCAGCCTAATAGCTGGAGCGCTGGTTCAATACAATGAACTTGGGAAGGTTTTCTTAATGAAAGAACTGACGTTTTCTGTGCAGTGGTTGCATTCATCAGACCACATAGTGTTCATTACGCTACAAAGGACTGCCAATGTGAATTGTTAGGATCATCTATTAGGTAAACCGGATGGGGACAAAAGATAGTGGAGGAATGAGAGACTTCAGTACCTCTACAGGCTATTGCAGTCAGACTGCTTTGATGACCTTTCACTGGTGCATTAGCATCTATTCACTGAGAGATCCCAAGTTCATACCCTAATTCTGCAAACCAAAACTGGCAGGGAGCCAGTGGTAGGTGCATTCATCTTGCTATACGATGTTTCAGAAGTAACACAATCTAACTTGCTTTGTTTAAGTACTGGGGAAGTTACTGAAAAATGGACGCTCTCTGCTAATTTTATGCTATGTTTATGCTAATTAGAGTCTAAAACCCACCCTGGTTTGTGGTGCTGATTTGGAGAGGTGCCACATACTAGGGTTGATTTCTTCAGCAGGAAGATGAGCCCTGTGCCATTGGGAAATGGGAAAAACCAGACATGCTGATGGGCAAGGTCGACCCTGGAAGGCCCAACGCTGACTCAGGAGCAGGCACGTTAATTCAGTGGGGATTTGCATCCACTCTGTCCCTTGCTTACCTAATAGGAGCATTGTTATGTTGTTTCAGAGGGAGCTTAGTGGTTGAAAAGAGAGATTTAATAGTAAAGAGAAAAGTTTTGCCTCAGTTCTCCTAACATCCAGTTATTAAGAAGCATGTCTGCTCTGTGAGGCAGCACAACACTACGAAAGCATTCCCAGTTCACAGACAGGGGCTGTGCTAAAGCACATAACAGTTTTAATTCTTTCTGTTGATGTTTATAGTAAATGTGTTGGTATCATGCACTGTTTTTCCTCCCACTTGCCCTGTTCAAGTTGAAGTTATGTGAGGGTTACTAGCTTAAAAGCCCATGCCTCAAGGTCACTCCCCTAACCTTATTTCCCACATGTTTAAATGTATTTATATAGATAGGTAAAATATGGTAGCTGCTGCCACATAACCTTGTTTCACTTGCTGACATCTCCAGTGGATGGAATTGAATATAAAGCTGTTATTTGGGATGGGGATGTGTCATGTCAGTGTTGCTTTGAGTGCAAGTGCCTGCCGTGCTGCTGGTGGCAGTCCACCATGCTGCCTTCCCAAGCAGAAGTGTCAGCTCTTTTATATAAATCACCTTCTGTAGCCACCACCTGACACCTGAAAAACATAGAAGGCAGAGAAAGGGAAAAGCACCTCTTAGGTGCTGGAAGTTGCAGTGAATTTTGCATCCAGCAAAAATAGTTTAAGAGGGACTTCTCTGTTTCATTTTTTTTAAAGACTGTTGAAAATGCTGTGAGTTCATTCTAGAATCTGTGCTCTGTCTTGTATTCCTGTTTCTCTGTGAGCTGTATGTAGTGAATCAGTGGCAAGTGTTACATAGTTCTTTGGTAACTTCAATATCATATCAGGATTTCAGAGCACTTTAGTGACATTGGCCAATTAAGATTCACAACCTGTAAGAGCAGTATGATGAAAAGATGTCTGTTGATATAAAACAGAAGCTAAATGCTTTCAGTTTGGTTTACTTGAGTTTCTTTTTTTTTTCCTTTTTAAATTACCTAATTAGAGAGAGGCTTCAATTATGCTTGAACCAAATTTTCAGGTTGTGAGCCCATATGCTATTTGCCAGGAAGGTTCAGGCTTTTACAGATGTAGTCTTGAGAAGTTTGAGAGAAAAAAGATGACCCAGATAGGTCTTTTGTGCTTTGAGAAACCATGTGAAATTAAGACTTGGAGAAGTCAGGCCTTGCTGTACTGCAGTGAGACCTATGGTGCACCTAACCCAAGCTGAGTGTATCCATTTCTTGGCTCTGTACAGCAGGAGATGGACATGTTCAAAACAACTAAAGGCCCATGTGAAATAGTGCCTCCCACTGCTGCTCACTGTCCTGAAGCAGCACAAGAGGTGCTGGAAATGGTGAAGATGTCTCCCGTATGTGGGAGGACAAGCTTCATTCGAAGTTTGGCATAGGGTAGGAAGAGGCTTAAAGAATAAAAGTGTTTGGTTTGTACCACATCTGTCTTGCAAATAGCCCAGTACCTAGATCATGGTCAAAAAGAGGTAGAGAAGAGCTAGAAGGCTTGTTGGCAAAAATGGGTGACATCAAAAATGTTGAGGACAAATTAGTCCTTACTGATATAGTTCAACAACACATACCCTACTCTTCAGATGTCCCCTGGGTGATAACAGAGTTCAAGTGAAGGAAATAAAGAAGAACCATTGCAGAATGGTTTCAGAGAGACCCATGGCTCAGTCCACGCTCTGACGTTGGCCTGGCCCCAGATATGGGAACAAAGAGTAGCAATGGCATTAATTAATGTCTTTGGGCTTAATTTGCAAATACTGAAGAAAGTTTTTCAGTAAATGCATTTTAAGGATATTTTTAGCTGTTACATCTTTTTGGATATCCACTATAATGTAGGAGGAAACCAGTTGTTTGCCCAAGATATTTCACTGCTGAACATTCATCATAACACAGCTCTTACTACGTTGTATGCGCTCCCCTGAGCATGCAGTTTGTGCACAGGTGACTACAGCTAAAAGTCTGTGAATTCTTACTTGCTACATTTAAAATATCCACAAAAATTATCATCATTTTTTACTAGACTGAAGTTTAACATGCAGTTTTCTTATAGAAGAAAATATACCATTTTAAACATAGAGCTTCCCAAAATAGCATTTGTTTTAATGTTTATAAAAAGAAATTTGGAGACATAATACCATCCTATTTAAGATTTTCTGCTTCTTGAAGCATAGAGCACAGGGGTTGATCCTCCATTACGCTAAGGCTTATTAATGCCACTCTGCAGGATTTTTAAAGGGGCTCCTGAAGAGTTTGTGCACAGAAAACAGAGGAACTACAGGCCTGTGTTCCCTGTGGTTTTGCTTGAAAATTCCATTCAGGCACAATATGAAATATTTGTTTTATATTAGATGTCCAGATGCACAGAGGTCTCTGCTGCATGATCCCCACTCCACTTTTGTGACAGACTAGGAGGCAGCAGAGTCCTGAAGCTACACTACAAAATGCAAAAGCAAGTTTTTAACAGTACCCTGGCTACTCTAAGAGCAAAGCAGGTGAGAAGGAAACATTCCTTATGTCCATTTTTCTCTGGGATAATTTCTTTTTTCAGTTTTGCACTTCTTTAGAAGCTGAAACCGTACTAGGAACAGCCCTGAAGCTGCTGTGAGTGACTGGAGAGGCCATGCTGGCCTCATGAACGTGGCATTGGCAGGCGACTTAAATCTTCCAAGTTGCCTAGCAGGCTTTGGCTATCTCTTATAAGGTGTTGTATGTGTTTTATAACAATAGGAATAACAAATATTATAGAATTTTAGCATCATTAAGGTTGGAAAAGGCCTCTGAGATCATTGAGTCCAACGTTAACCTAACCCTGCCAAGTCACCGCTAAACCATGTCCCTAAGTGCCACATCTACAGGGTTTGTGTGGGAAGTGAAGAGGGTTGGGTTGTTTTCTTACTTTCAAAAACTGTATGGCAATTATTTTATTATGAGATTTCGATAGAAAAATAACAATTTTGTGGAATGGCTTGTTTTGCTGTGGAGCAAAGGTGGTTTCTGTTGCTATTCTTCTCTTAATTAGAGAGGCATTATTAATTATCTGTCAAGGTCCTCTAGAACCTGGGATATCTGGTCTTTCTTGTGTGCATGTGATGAAATCAAAACAAGTAAGTAAGAGGGTGAGTCTGTCACAACAGATAGGAAGTAGAATGAAACCTAAGTATGGGAATAATTAGCGTGCTTGGACTGCAGGGAAGAACGAACTCTCTGTCAGGTGTGATGGCTACACCCTGCTCCTTTGCGCTTCCCTGTATTGTATTTCTGATGCAATTCAAATACACTTGTAATTATACTGAATAATATCCAGTAATTCCATCTCTAGGTAGTGAAACTTAAGTATTGTCAAGATCCCCAATTTTTTATTGATATCTTAAGACTCACTAAGCTATTTGTGATTTGAGAAAAAGAAAGAACTCTCATTTGACTTGTTTCCCCCTTTCCCTGCATACACATGGCTCCTTCTTACAGGGGCAGCTCGTTCACAGAATAGAAAGCAATATTGCTGTAGAAATTTTTGTTAATATGGGAGGGTGATGTTGCCAATAACAAATGGAAAGTGTATCACAGAGGATGACTGGAATCAGAATAGCTTTGAGGCAAATAATTGTGATTGTATAGGTGGTCTACCTTTGTGTACTGGCGTGTGCATGGGGGAGAGGGCACCCTGGTAGAAAGCATTTAATTGCACAATAGCTGTCAGATCATCTGTAATTGAATCAACTGTGCTTGCATAACAAAGCCTTAGTGTTCTCAAATTGAAATCACTTAAGTAAAATGATTTTGTGGTGTTTAAAAAGCATCAGAAAAAAATTCACTAAAGACCATTAAGCGGCCTCAAGCCCCACGTTTCAGTGTTCATCATTTGTACCGATTATGGTGTGACAGCTCTTGAGTTTCCAATGATAACAGCCATCTGACTTGATCTGAGTTCAATGGATTTTCACTAAAATAGAATCATCGCCTTTGTGATGGATAGAAAAAGTAAAGCAATACATCCTGATAAATGCTCTGGCTTTTTTTTCCCCTTCCCTTACTGTGACCTTGTACAATCTATAAGTGAGCAAAGCTGAGCCCTGGCCACTGCTGCAACGCATCAGGACTTTGAAATTTAAGTAGCTCTGAAACCCATCAATGGGGTGAAGGGAGAATGGCCTGAGAAAGCGATGGATCATGCTTAGAGGGCTCACAGGGAAACAGGGTAAGCTGAAGGTCAATACGCAGACATGT
This sequence comes from Galbula dea, assembly GCA_013399015.1. Taxonomy (NCBI): domain Eukaryota; kingdom Metazoa; phylum Chordata; class Aves; order Piciformes; family Galbulidae; genus Galbula; species Galbula dea. The sequence goes on along the minus strand of VWZX01008629.1, from coordinate 51,047 downwards.
CCTGAAGGAACAGCTCAGACACTCATTCACATTCACATCTCAAAGCCACTGCTGCTGTAGCACTGTGAGGAGAGATCAGTAGGAGAGTAAAATAAAACAAGAATTTCAGAGCATATAATTTCTTTGCAGTAGCAAATGGCACAAGGGTACAGTATAAAATATCTATAACCTCTAGTGTTGGTATAGTGCCCTGATCATCCCATCTGAGGAGGAAGAAGCATAACACTGTGGAAGCACATTCTTCCCATTACCCTCTAGTTGTTTTCAAAGTTTTTCAGTCCTGGTAATTGTGAAGAGCATTTAACGTTTTTAATATGTCATTGATGATTTGTAACACAGTATTCAGCATGACAAGAAAGTGAGCTAAACTAGAAGGGATACAATCTGAATCCATAGACATGCAGACATGTAATTAAAGGCCTTTATACTTTGTGCTTTGTATGCCTGTGTGGATATGAATGTATACAAAACTTTTACACAAGTTTATGTTCAGATTCTGATTTCTTTTGGATTTTGTTTAGTGAAGGGTTTGGTGCCAGGTACAGGCAGGCCAGGCTGTAGAGAGTTTAAAAAAATAGGGGAAGAAAAAGGAAGAAAAAGAAAATACTAAAGTAAAATTAATATACAAATTTGAACCCGCAGTTACCATGCCTAAAGCAGAAATTGCCGAACAAGTCAAGAGGCTTATTAGCATTTTATGTAAATCAGTTATTACTGTTCTCCACTTCCTTAATTATCCATGTTATTTCAATACAACCCTTTCTTTGATGTCCCAATTCTATATTTAAATAGTGCAAGATTTCTATCATATCCTCCCGCTGAGGTTTGTTCCATGCAAAAAACATGCCAAGAGCAGCTATTTTAGAGACTACTGGGAAATGTTTAATTGGTTAATCCCATTTGAGTTATGAGGGAGTATTGCCACGCACAGAAAACAGAAACATGTAAAGTACTGGCTAGGAGAAGTTTACTAAAACCTGCAAGACTTCCCCTGAAATTTAGCCCCGAAGATGTTTTGTTTCCTAGGTGCCCATTGGGAAATGATTCAAAGGAAAATCCTTCAGACTTCTTTGAAATACGCTAAATGATTGATTCATACTAGAAATATTTTGGAATTAAAACGCAAAGTCATTTTTTTTTGTTCTTGCAGTGCAGAAGGATCTCTCTTTATATTTGACCTAGCACTACAGTGGCAAAAGAACAGTGTATTTTTGCCAAAAGAAAAGCCCAATAGACTTTAACAACTTGTTTTTGTTACCTACTATTGCAAGCAAATGAGTGGTCCTCAGATTTCCCTGTTGTAAAGTGATCTACATCATCTGTGTGAGTATTAATTCCAGTGGAGAAATGGACATTCCGTATCGCCCGTTAGGATCAATTCTGCACAAAGGGATGCTTTAAAAATCTAACATTTCTGTACAGCTTCCAATTCCCAAGTTTGGACTGGAAACACTTCAGAGCAAACTGTTGGCAAATATTCCTTTCCCTATTTCAAACATTTACCTTTTTTAAAAACTTCTTTGGAAAGTGTGTAAGAGTTTTAGCACAAGCAATGGAGAAAAAAGTGTGTGTACTTACTGAATTTGGCTATAAACACAAGAAGTGGAATGTTACAGCATGGTCAAATATAGGACTTCATTTCCATTGATTTCAGTGGAAAGAAGTAGAATTGCAGGCTTTTTTTTTCCCTTTTATTTTCTTTCCTTTTTTTTTTTTCCTTTCCCTTTAATTTCTTTTAAGGCACAGCATTAATTTCCACATTTGCTGAAAATGTATCAGATTGTGTAGTGGCTGGCTGAAGTCTGGATAAAGGCATAGTTTAGTATGTGGAGATTGGTAAATAAGAGAGGAATTACTTGATTAAAAAGTAACTCAACTGTTGTGTTCTTCTATAAATAAGACGGCTCTTTTTGCCGAGTCCTAAACTAAGGTTTGGATTGTCCAGATGAGAGGCTTTGGTGACAAGCCTTTCCATATTCACAATTCTTGTAAACAGATGTCTCCTTGTTACAGAAATAGGTTAATGTATTAAAAAAATCTATGCTAGAACTGTGGATTGCTGAGTTTCCATCACTGGAAGTACATTGTTCCAACTCTGAAATTATACAGTCTAAAATCATCATCATGTATTTTCATCAGGATGAAATATCGGGAGCTCTGCTTAGTGCAAGGTTTTATTAATGATGTGCTGTCAGAAGCTGGATGCTCTGCATATTTGCATATTAAACAGCTGAGTGAAGAAACATTCCTTTTATTGCTGCAGGGAATAAATCAGTTTAAAGCAAGTTCTCATCATTTATACTCCTTTCAGCTAAGTCTTCTTTTATTGAAATAAATTGTTGAAGTGCTTTGCTCATTCTTTGAATACTGATGAAATTTACCTTGATAGGGCCTCAGGAAAAATAACATTTTCTTAAAGGTGCAGTGTTGTTCTTTATCTAAATACAGCCTAACTTTTAGAAATTGTCTGTAAGGAGGTTTGTACATCTTTTAGTTATAGACTTTCTGTGGGTATTTCGGGATGCTTGGGTACCTTTTGTAGTGCTGCCAGCCAGAAAGCCTCCATAGAGGAACTTTACACAACATTTAAAAGTTACATTGTTTTTATTTTATATACATTCGTCAGTTGCTGTTCAGGGAACGGGGGCCTTCCTGCTGCTTCACATCTGTGCATTGCAGATGAACATCAGCTTCTCCTGTCTGTGTGCTGTCTGTTGGTGGCAGCCTGAGTTTGCAAGTGTGATGTCTGAAGAACTAGAACAAAGTCAGTAACAAAGAAAAAAAGTTTGTATTTTGTTTCCTGTTCTTTCATCATGCTTGAAATGAAGCATACAAACATGTCATGAGACCCTCGTTTTCCCAAATTTACATAAATAAATAATTTTGAAATCATAGTTGGTTAAAAGATGATAAAGAAAAGTTTTATAGTCTGTCATTTGTCTAGAGATGAGAGCTAGAAGACAGCAACAGAAGAAAAGTAATTTAAAATTAAGTGTACATATTACAGGAAGTCAGATGGAGTTCGGACATTTTATTTAATGCTACTGTATTACACGGGCTAGCACTGGAATGTTATCTGTCTGTCACAGTGAGCAGCAAAATAGGCAAAGAAATTATCAAAGGAAAAATGCATCATTGGTATTCCTATATTTTATTTTTTAAAGTTACAGCAGCAGCCCATTATATGCCTTTCTTATGTCATATAAAGTATTTAAAATGTAAATCATTTGTGACAGGAGCTTCTTGTTTTTAAGTGGAAAATGTGCATTTAATAACATGAAAATAATGTCAAAACATCCTCTCCTAGGTGGTTGCCAAGTGAACTGTTGCTTTTCATTTATGTTTTACTTTTGGAGGCTGGGCTTTGCAGGAACATTTTCAGATACTTAGAAAAATAGTGATACATTGCAGCTGTAGTTTATTTTAATTGGACAGCACTAAGTGAGCTGACTTTATGATAAACAGTGCAGTCAGTGGCTAGTGACTCCACTTCCACTTTAAAGATTATACAGAAAATAAAATCCTTCAAGCTAAAGTCATAAAGAACCAAGCTGGAGTTGCTTTTGGAACATATGTCTACGTTTGTCTTGGTGCCTGTTATTAGGGATACCTGATCTTAAAGGTGTAATAGCCTATAAAGTACATTTTGCCTTACCACCTAACCCATCCAACTGTCAAAATTTTGATATTAATGAGATTTTGGGTTATTTTAATTATTTAGATTGTCATTATAAATTAATAGTTATAATATTTTATGTATAGTGTCAGATAATTCTCAAGTGCTGTGTATGATTCTGCAACTGGAAATCCTGATAATACTTCTTACCTCTTCAAAGATTTATCTACTAATGTTCTGAGGTGTTATCCCTGTAAAAGGCTGTCATACCTTTGATTTCTTTATTGCTATTCAAAAATAGAAGAGAGAGCTTTACTTAATGTAAAGTGCTTTTTTTGAAGCTATATGTGATTTCTTTTTTTCCTGTGATTGAATAGTAAAGCTGACATAAATTCAGTTGCTGACATTTGGATGTTTATAAGGATGATTTGGTTTAGTGGTTAGACCTATTGTATTTCACAGGGGTGTTGTCAGGCTTAATTAATTATGCTGCAGCAATATGCAGTGCAGATTTTTGTGCCAGCATCTTCATAGTGCTTTGCAAGGAACTTACTGTACAGGATGGCTATTACCAGTCTGGCTGATTTTGCTTCTGTCTCACTGTAGACATCTTTAACCAGTATCTGATCTTCTCTGTTTGCAGGGGGATAGGTATCTTTTAGTAGCTGAGAGGAAGGAGAACTGAACAACCACTATTGATTCAATTGCTGTAAAAAAAAAAACACTGCAAGAAAAATCCCATCCCAGTTTGCCTATCATCTGCTGCTATTGCTTTTAAGGATGTTTCAGATGGAAAAGGCATGATGACTGGTCATATTTTCTATTTTCTTCGTGTTGCCATAGGCATCATAGGTAAAAATATCATACTACAACATTTTACCTAACTGCCCCTTGTGAGGTTAAGAGAACTTCCTGGAGTATATGCTTACTTATTTTCATTTGTTTGTTCCTGGAGAAGTCATAAACGACTTGTGCTCTGGGGCATTTACTACCACCATAGGGAAACTGTTCAACAGTGTAAGAGGCTTCAATGCTAGAATTTTTTTTCCAGGTATTCAGCCTGAGGCAGGATGTAAAATACAGGAAAAAAGAGAGTTGAGATCTTTTTAGTGATGAGTCCACATTGAGATGCTTTTGTAGTGTTGAACGACAAGCTCTAAATCATCTATTTGTGGATAAGTTAAATATAGGGAAAACACTGCATTGTGTGTTCATAATTTCAGAAGAGTAAAAAAGATGGAAAATAACAAGGTGCAAACTCTTAAAAATGTGTTTAAATTGACATCTTTAAGAAATCTTGTAATCTTGGAAAGGTGTGGCAAGAGGATGTGAACAGGAAGATTCTGGAATACTTTGCCGTGCATAGATGTCATTTGTTCTAGCCAATGCATGATATTGAACAGGGTAACCAGGGAAGTCACCATCCTTGGAGGTATTTAAAAGATGCATAGACATGGGGACATGGCTTAGTGATGGACTTGGCAGTGCTAGGTTTATGGTTGGACATGATGATCTTAAAGGTCTTTTCCAACCTAAATCCTAAATTATTCTATGATTCTATATTCTTGAACGAAAAATAAGCAAAAAGCCACCTCTAAATCAGCTGTCACAACTTGGTATCTTTGTTTACCACCTGGGTACATGCAATAGGCCTCTGGGTGCCCGTGCGCACATGTTGCTTGTGCTAATCCATGTTGCTGCCTGCCATATACCACAGACGCAGATACTGTGGTGGGTCTGGGTCTCTAAGCTAATGAACACAAGCAGCAGGAGTCTCTGCTTGCAGGAGCTGGAGGACTGCTCTCTGTATAGGTTTTTGTTGTGCTGGACAATGAAACCTGATGTTGACTGAGTTCTTGGAGTGCTAATGCCATACTCACCCCACCACACATAACAGTACCAAAATAATACAAGAATGATCAGCTGCAGGTTTTCAATGCAGAAACATCAGTCTGAAGCTGGTACGCAAACTAGCAGTCTAGAAATCACTAGAGGCCTCTAAATCTCTATAGTACTCTTGTTAGCAGATGCCTGGGGATTTGTTATTTTAAGATTTTTCGATTTCAGCATGATAAAATAGAGCACAATTTAACTGAAGGTGAGAATAACTATTATATGTATCTTATTAAGATCTAGTTTGTTCTTCAGTTGTTTATACTGTGAGTGAGAAGGTATCTTTTCCAAAAGGATATGTTTTACTTTATCTTCTCTTGAAGAAGCTCAACCACATATTGATTCTGTACAAGAAAAGAGAAGTTGTGACTGCCTTGAGTTAGTTGTAACATGAGTGTATATATCTCAATTTACCTTAAGGTTCCCTGGTTGATACATCGTTTAAACTGACTGGTTTTGTTTTCCTTGTTGGCCTTTGATTTCTTATTTAAGTTCTTCAAGGCAGCGATTGAAATTTCTAACTACAAAACATGTGGTTGATAAAGGAGAATTTCATCAAAAACTACCTAAAACTAACTAAGGTTACGAATTTTTGCCATGATTTCACTACATGAATTATTATAATTATTATCATGCCAAAGGTTTAAGTGGAATCCCTCATACTATAATTTTATTTAATTTATAAAGGGTCATGTTTCTCTGGTAACTCTTACCAGAGTGTACCAGACACACGTATGAGAAGGCCAAACTACCACTAGTACTAAACACCTCTCCAAAAGCAGACCAATATCCACCTTCCCTCTGGAAACACACACTAGAAAAGGAGATTATACCTTTCTTTCAGGTGTTGTAGAGCTGGACTAATGCCAGAAAGACAAATAAAAGGTATTATTTGGGATGAATGTATCACTACTACATTCATGACAGTGTCATAGAAATTCTGTTTCTGTTCAACATTATGAGTGCTTGGCTGAGGAAATGCAAAGAGCATTTACTTAGCTGAAAGACACTAAGTCTAAGCAAACAGGAAACTACACCTATATAGGTGAGTCCATCTGTCTTCAAGGTGAGTTTTGCTCTGTGCTTGGCCAAAGTGACAAACTCCTTCTGATGCCGGGGTGAAGTGCAGCCCCTTGGTAAGAGTCACAAAGAGGGTTTGTTGGGTCTGTCTTAGCCCAGCGACTTGCTTCCAGTTCAGATTGATTCCAGTGAAAAATTCTCTCTGCTTTTCCTTTATCCAGAAGTATGCATACATATGTATATACACACACACTCTTCTGGATATATATACGTAGAAGTAGGATATATATATAGTGTATATATACACTTCTTTATGGTGTATATAGACTTCTATATTTCTATACACGTACACTTCTGCACATGTAGATATTTCTTTGTCTGTATACTCACCAAACTTACAGTTCTGTGTTTTCACTAATATGCTGCAATTTATATTTACCACCAAAACCAGAATATGAGAGTTATATTGTTTGAGTTCATACACACACTCTAAGTAATGTCTTTGGCAAGCCTGGTCCACATGGTGCAGGATGTGACTTCAAGTTCATTTTGTCACACTGCTCAGACTCTGCAGTGATGTGCTTGATACTCCTCAGCTCTAGGACAGTGAGGTGATTACCTCTTAGCAAACCCATTTGCTTTACCTGTAGACAACAATCTTATTTCAAGCAAGTGTTTATTCCACATTATTCTCATGTCTTATGCTGTTCTTACATGCGGCTACATAAGCTGCGCTTATTTGTGCAGTAGTAGTTACAGGAGATGTTCTATCATGGAACTGTTGTGTAATAACAAATAATGAAGTTGGGTTTTAGACTCTGGACAGGTGCATAGCTTCTCAATAGTTGCATAGTTTCTGGTATCATAAGCAATATAATCTGGTACCATCTCTACCTCATTAATCAATATCTGATTTTCAGAATAAACCTTAGTGTAGAAGTTTAAAGTTGGTTCTTGTTGGCTACCAATGCAGAACACGGAAACAAAGCCAACATTTTCTGATTGAGTCTCACTTAATGTTAAAATATATTAGTGTTTTAGTGCCATTTTTGAAGGTAAGGAAACTCCTGTTTTTAATTTATTGCTCTGGATCTTCCTGAAATTGAACTCAGAGAAACAATTATTTCCTAGACCTTTCTCTTTAGACAGTGAAATAAACCCCTTTACCCTGCTGTCCTTCATGTCCCCTCCTTCCCCACCAAGTTAGTAGTTAAACCACAAAGCTGATCAGTAAAACTTATTTTATTGTGCATTAGAAGGAGCAGAAGTTATTAACTGATTATACCTATGCCAGTTTTTATAAATATAGAAATGTAGATGGTGGTATAACTACTGTATAGATACCCTTTTATGAGACTGAATGGTATTTAAGCAGATCATTTTCGCACTAGACTCAGCTTTCTTCAAGTATCACTTCATTCTTTGAGACATTAGAACTTCAAGAAACCATAAAATCTGTGTAAATTAATAAAACTGTGAATCTGATGCAAGTATATAATGCTTCTATAAAAGTTTTATAGTAACTTAGTTAGACTGTTATTGAATCCACTCAGCACAGGTGCTGATGGAAACTTCCTTTGGTTGCTAATATATTTGACAATCCAAAGTGTATTTATGAGGAAAGAATTCAAACAATGTAACTCTCATATTCTGGTTTTGGTAGTAAATATTAATTGCAGTATATTAGTAAAAACAGAACTGTAAGTTTGGTGGCTTTATGGTTGGTTTTTTTTTTTTACTATTCTTCAGTGAACCACTAAATCATCTTTCCTCAAATGACGTGCTCTTTGCGAGGCAAACATCAGTGTGACAGCTCTACCACGCAGACTCTGCCCATGGTAGGAAGTCTACACCGAGAAGGACTTCATTCCCCAGGAGCTACACAGTGTGATAATGGGTTGAACAAATGCCCTTCAGATCTGAATTAAGCAGGTGAATGAAACAGGCATTTTAAATTAACAGAAGGTAGCAAATTTAGCTTTGAGACACTCAGATGCAGTAAAATTTGATGCTTGTAGTCTCCGTTCTGGTAATCTAATCTTCCTTTTCCCAGTAGCAGAAGCTGGTGTTACTGGATACCCACATGAATATGAATGCTTAGAGTGCATTATTTTGGGAAGAAAACACTATTTGCAACAAAGAGGTTGTAGTCTTGATTTAAATCAAAAGGAAATCTATTAAGCTTAACTGCAGTCTGTACTTCCATAATAAAAACATGCAGTATTATAAAAGACATGTATTTTAAAGCCTTAGATGTGTTCTCTCCAGTCTTTCATACTGTAACACAGTATTCTTTAAATAACCAAAGGAAAGGAAAAAATCTAATGGTTGATGGGTCAGCAATTGAAGACAAAGAGAAGAGTATATCACCATTTCTTTATATAGGGGTGAGAGTGTTTTTTCCCCCCGTTTCGCTCATGTTTTCTTAGAAAAGAAGAGGATGATAAAGGAAGTGATTTTCCACTTTGCCGCCAAGCAGTCCCTGGAGCTGTATGACCAAAAGATGTCATGGAAGAAGATAACCAAGGTAAAGATGACCAAAAAATAAAGATGACCATTTAAGATGATTCTTAAATAAATAAAAGATAGAAAAAAAGGCTTTAAAGCACTCTCACATATATCATACTATAACTCAAATCTGAATTAAAGAGAAGCTTCTCTTTTAGCCATATATTACATAAACGCCTCTTATATGTTCCTTTAGTCAATGCCAAAATGTTGGCCATTGGTTTGCTCCAAATGGTAAATCTTAGACCTTTGGGCTGAGGATGTCTTTCTGGAACTACTTTTAGTCAAAGAAATTATTTGTTTGTGTGTCACAGATAATAGGGGATTTGTTTTCCCATTATTTTCAGAGATTTTGTACCCTCATCACATATCTCAGTTCCTTTGTGTTATCATTTCTTAGTAGTTTCAAATTATTAGAATCGCTTAGTGACATAGCATCCAGAGTAGCTTTGTTCTCTGGTACCTCTCCTTACATTAGTGTATGTTCTGTGTGGTTTTCCTAGAGCCATCTAATCCCCTGGTTTACAGCCTTTACTGTGTGAGTAGAACAGTTTGCCTAGACTTTATTTTTAATGTTGCTATTACATGACACTTTCTCCATTCTGTCATTCATTTTTCTTCAGTTGTGTCTGCTTCACTCAAGGTTTTCCCAGCCTTTCTCCCACCAGTGAACAATGTTGTTGACCTAAATGATTGTTTCTTTAACAAGTACTTCCTTTACTGCAATATCTTACAGGTCCTGTACCTATGATTTTTTGTGTATCATCTTATTTAATGACAAATTCAGTATTTGTGTTTCAGAGATACTGTTTTTCAAGGGCTAAAGTGTTAAGTTTTGACATAAAACTTAGAAAATTAAAAGCCACAGAAATACTTGAAATTAAGAATAGCTGAACAAAAGCTGTACTTTTCACAAAAAAGGAACCAAAGGACTGTTTTTAATTACTGGTTTTTTAAAATGTATCTCCAGTTGCTGCCTAAAATGTTACATTTTTTTCCCTCTCTTTACACTTCATGTGAGTCATGCTTTGGAACAAAGCAAGAAATCAGAGTGTAAACCTAATATACCTTGTGCACGTGTGCTAGGTCCACCTGAGAATTCAAAAAACATATAAAAATTTTAATAAAAATATCTCCTTTCTAGGCACATAACTGGCCCTCATCATTTTACTGTGATACCTTAAGAGACTACTTTAAAAAAAGTAAAAAACCCCAACACTTTGTGTTGGGTATGCTTGAAGATAAATAGAGCTGCTGAAAAAGACACTTACACACTTAGACATTTAAGTGCAAGAAGCCACACTTGAGCTTTTAGCATACATGTATGTCTAAACTGTGAAAATGTAAAAGCAAAGGTTATGATTCATAGGGCGACTCTTCTTTTCATACCAATCTTTTATTAGAAAATGAAGTACAGGAGCTTACTCCAGGTATTCCCCTTGAACTTGATTTAAACCACTGGTAGCTCTCTAACACTAGAAGCTGTGATATTTTGCCATGTATCATACCCCCCTACTTGTTATTCCTAAATTGCTTACTTATACCTTGTGATGGGTCCTTCAGTTTCTCATAAATTAATAAGGCATCTGTGAATATTTGCAAGCAGATTTTAGAGCTCTGAATCTGTTCCAATACAGAGAGTGTAAAAAAAACCTAAAGCAAGATTTCTTTTCCTGAGAATGCTCTTCCAGTATGAAGCAAAATATTATTAATCTAGACTGCCTGCTACTTTCATTTACCATGTAGCTGCTCATGGGATTACAGGCACAAAGGTTTCATAAATTTCAAATGAAATATGAACATTTGTTGTCAAAATACTGTTAAGCTATAAAAGCTCTGCTAGTACTCGTCCTGCTCTTTTATTGTAACATTTATATCCATGGGCATTAGTGTGTTCTTGGGTCTGAAGGGGAATTTTTTTCCCCTTCTTTATTCTTTTTTCACAAGATGTTCATCCAGGTGATAGATAATAAGGCAGGGGATTGGAAAAGACATACTTTTCCTTATTTTTCAGACTATGGCAGATCCTTTCTGTAATTATGTGACATTGCAAGGACCTTATCTAAGTAAGCGTAGCACCTTAGATGCAATTTAGTATTAGACGCAGGCAAAACATGGGTGATTTTTTTTTTTTCAGAAGTGTAGCAATGTGGCTATCCTGTCTGCTTCCTTCCTTTCTTTGGGTAGTATTCAGCCTAGTGGTGCTATTTGACATAGCACTTGTCATGCAGGCATGGGAGAAATAGATAGAAAGATAGGAGGCAGTTGTATCTCTCTGCTGCTTAATGTATGGGTGTTTAGAGTCATACAGCTGTGGCACTAAAGCTTTTACCTGTGTGAGCAAAACCTATCCAGCTTAACAGTCAATAGAATTCTTTATGGGAATAAACTACGCATAAATTGTGGTGTCTAATTCTACCTGAAATTAGAAGGTGATCTTTCAGTGTACGGATACTTACAGAAATGTTAAATGAGTCTGTTCAGAAGTGCAAATACAAAGTCTCTGCTTTTAGATATCCAAATTAGAAAATTTTGTTCATAATGTAGCATTAAAAATAGGCTAAAGAATTCAGACTCTAATAACAGATACCACTTAACAGCACTACAATCAATACAGTTTGCTTGGAATTTCTATTGGAAGATACATGTAGGGTGCTAAAATAGTCATTCATTCTTTGTCCAAGGTATAAGGGAGGCTTCTATACTGTGAAAAACGATTATGACATGTTAAAACTGTGTAATAGTAAGCAGACACTTCTCAGTGCTGATGGGTGAATTCTGGAAATGCTCTATTTATTTTCCCTCTATTGACTAGTTGCATTCAGGCAAGACTGCCAGTGCATTGACTTGGAAAACAACTGAGACTGAACAATTTCAAACCATTGACATTATACTGCTTCATTTGTGGACTGCATTGCTTCTGCATGCACCAGTTACTTTTTTATGGAGTGCTTGCATGTTTAGGAAGCTTTTAAAAAAGGAGAGCCATAAGGTAGCTTAGAAAGAAAGCTGTCCATTTTATGTTTATAAGACAACTGGATACAAAAGAATGGTGATTAAAAAAATTAAACCGTGCAGCACTTCACAGATCTGCTCTGCACACATTTTGATGTGCTGTTTTAAAAATGGTAGAAAAGAAAAAGTTTATGGGTTTAAAATTTCTCCACAGAGAATATTTCCAGTGCTTGAAACAACATAATTTCCAGCTGCTGCCTTCAATGCAACTTTTACAAAGTGTCTTGTAGCATCGATGTACAGGAAAATGAATGAGAAATTAATTTGCGTCTGAGATTTAATCTGTGTCTGTAACTGTCTGTCTCCATCACACTGATCAAGTTTTGCTACCAATTCACATCACTTCTTACTAGCATCAGTTCTGCTATACCAGTATTGGCTTTGACTGGGAAAATACTAGTATTTGCTTCCACTGAGATCTGAATTAGGACTGTTCACAGGTGACAGCAGAATGTCAGGGCTGTATCCTGCGCAAAAAGCGGAGACATGATGTGAGCAGTCCTGGCTACAGCTTAATCCTTTTTGTGGCTGTGTATAGACTCATCATGGGTTAGTCAAAGTGACCAGTTTCCAACTGACACTGCCTGATGTTTATTCATAATTATCCTCACATCTGATCTGTTAATTAAGCAAGTAAAAGTGGAAAAAAAGAAGCCTCTTTCTGAGGATATACCTCAGGGCACCTCTGGCCTCCGAGATCTGTACTGAGGCCCACTCTTTTCTAGACTAAGCAGAGAGAAGCAGTGGAGTCAAAACACTTGTGAAAAGAACAGCACAATACTGTTCCCTCTTTCTTCAGACAAATGTAAGGCAAAGTCTTGCCAGCTTCCCGTTCCTACAGCAGCAGCAGCAGCATTTGTAAGGGCCACTAAAAGCACACATCTTTGTGCTGATCCTGCACCCACAGCATGCCTCATTCCTCTCAGTGATGATTTGTGGGTGTAGATGTTTGTAATTTAGGAAATAATTCTGCTTATCTTGTTTATGATGATGCATAGAAGCACTTCACACTCTCCAAGCTTCATCGCTTGTCTCATGCTAAGCAGAGTAAAATGCAGTACTGGGTAGAAAAGAAGAGTGGAATATGTCTTTTGGAAGTTCAGCAAACAACATGATTCCTTATGAACCTGAGGGAGACTTACTGCATGAAAATTATCTCTTCTAGTCACCTTCTTGAGAGAAGACAATGTTTTTACTATAACATCAATTTTATACCCTAAGTACTTGATTGACCGCTTATGTTATGTAGAAATTTTGCATTCTGTGGTATGTACGCGTAAACCTAAAGCTTGTTTTTCCTAAAAGCATGTGAACCATTAGGTTATCTTCTGCCCATTTTGAAATATACCAGGGATCTTTAAGTGACAGATTATGAACTTAGTTTCCAGTTCAGAGGTTGAACTTGCTGCTTCTGTATAAAAAAGACTGTACTGCCGACTTGATCCAAATGGAAGTTAGTGATACCATGGCTGTGGTTCCAGCTGCACAGGCTTTTTACTTCATTATGAGATACAGAAGTATTTAAACTCTGAAATATAGAAACTCCAAGGCATGTTATCTTTTCATTAACTTACCTGGCTACCTATGAATGATTTTCGTATCTGCTGATGTCAGTTGTTCTTTGCATAAGAAAGACGGAGCCCAAATATTTGTATAGAGACTGATATTCCTCAGATATGCTTTTCATTTCAGTCACAGCCTCTCCCTTCCTGTGAAAGGAAATGTGGGCACAGGAGCATAAAGGAAGCTGTGATGTGCTTCACTAGGTCCCCAGCTCTGCAAAACTGGGGGCCCAGGACTTGCAGGGTTTGCTTTGCCATAGGTCTGTGCTGCAGGGTGAAATACAGCCACTGTGTGCTTCACGTGAGCCTCATGCACCAATATTCATTCATATTTGTTGAAGACATTGGCTTTTTGCAGTCAAAAGTTGTGGCTTTCTGTCAGAAAGCTTTCATAAGCTTATCGACTGCATCTCACGGGCAGCGTTTGATACTTCGCCAACGATCGGATGTTGCATCTTCTTTCCGTATTGTTGACATAACCCACCTCAGGAGTAGCTTGGATCTGCATCCTGGGAGAGCCACTGGAGAAACTGACTGCATTCCGAGATCAAATGCTGTTTACCATTTGGAACTAGACACTGAAGTAACATAATAGTTTCATGTTTTTTCTATACAGATGAAAATGTATGAAACACTGAATTGACATAAGTTGGAGCAGCTCTGCTGCTGTTCGTGGTTTGAATTTGCCTTCATGGGGTCTGTGTGGGAGTCATTCTTGACTCAGAAGGGATTTTCCTGGTGCTCAAGATACAACTGGCTATTGGTGTCTGTCCTTCTCCTGCTTTAGCCCCCTGGAGTTGTAGTTTTTAAGAATTAACATTAGAGTGGGGCCTTTTCTTTTTAACCTTTTCTTGAGAAAAGGAAATGAAGAATCTCATTACTGTCATGAAGATAATACGTTATCACAGAAAAATGTGCTGTAGACTATAACTCTCTCCATATGGCTCTTGCTTCATCAGTTTAAGAGAACTGTTTGTGAAATCGTGTGCTTGTTTTCTCCTTCCTGTTTTCTGATACTGCCCAGATAGATTTCAGTGCTTCCAAAATATTTATATTCTGATAGCCTTCCTTGTGAACATCTCAAACACATTATAACACCTTAAGAAACAAAGGCCATTAGAGAAAGAAAGGGCAGACATGAACTGAAAGGCAAGTAACATCTTAAAATATGTAGAGGTAGGCTGTCAGTGTGATTGGTTCACCAGGACGCTCCCTTGAAATATGAAGATAAACTGCCCCTTTGACCTCTTACCAAGTTACGTAATTATTTGGGAAGGTTTATCTCTGTGTCATTTCACCGTTTTCTCCTGTCCGTGCCACTCTCTTACTTCACATTAGGGGGTAAAAAGAAAAAATCAAGCAAGCAAGCAAGAAAAAGCCTTCTCTGGCTGGTTATCTGAACGTGGAATCCACTGCTGAAAAGACCCTGGCCCTCCTGTTAACACAATACTTTTATCCGGTAATCACAGCCTGCGGGAGACAAAATAACAATTCATCTGGAAAACGAGATTAACTCATTTAAGTTAGGCAGTGATCACAGAGAGAAACACGTTGGTGTTATCTGTCTGAACGAAAGCATACAGATTGGAGGGCCATTCCGGTTCAGAGGGTCCATGTAGCAGGCCCAGCTTGTTGAAAGTAATTGGACCCTGTCAGAGTATGCCTTTGTGAGATATGGATATTACAATGGAATTCTATTAATCTCTGACAAATCCCCTCTCATCTGATAAAAGCTGTATACCTCTGCTCTTCATTACAACAACTCGCTCGTCACTTTTATGTGCATACTGGTGGGCGCTGAGCCTCTGTGGCTGTGTCACAGGTAAAAGGCAGTGTTGCCCCTTCTTTTGATCTTTTAATCTGTGTAGTGAAATGACTGCAGTGCTTTGGTCACATTTTTTATGAAGTTTTTGTTCAGGTTATTTTCAGGGGAAAAGGACTTTTTTTCCTGCTTAGGTGTCCTAAATACTTCTGTTTTCTTGTGCTATTAGAAGTATCATTGATAAACGGAGACTAAATATTAACACATTTTTACAGCCTCTGTATTTGTGATAGAATCTGCTTTTAATGCAGAATGTTAGATACTATAATTCTTCTAAACACATTTGTGTTTTAAATCTGTGTATATTCAAATCACTGGAAGAACAGAAAATACACTGGTAACTACATTTGGGGATATTCTGGAGCACTCACCATTGCTTGTTAAGTGTTTGTCAAGCCACTAGCATCCTGGGGTCCTGCTTCGTGATTTAACCTCCTAAATTCTTCAGTACAAGCATTAATTATAATGAGACCTGGAGCAAAAGCTATTGGTATGGTGTGGCAAGTTAGTGTAAGAATGAGAGGAAAGAGCAGTTACATTAGTCAGGGCTACTTTATTTCACTCTGTTCCTAGGTAAAATTCTTAAAAATTTTAGATCTAATCCTTTCTGCTTCCTAACTTTTTTTGTTATCATCCTAGCTTAATTTTGCCTTATGTTTCGTGAATGTCACAACACATTACCTGGAATATCTGTACTGCAAACATTTATGCAATTCCAAAAGGCTTTCCCAGAGTAAGCCTGAGGAGGTTGTGTAGAATGGAGGTAAAACAGAATGCCATTTCTTTTAGGCAATAAAATAAATGAATACAGCTTTTGATCAGGAGGAACTGAAGAATCTAAGTACATTTCTACCTCTGTGGTGTGTTGACATTAAGGGGAAATGCAGTTTATCAGTGGAGGTGCTTAAAGGGAGCTGGGAACCTGTGAATTGCAAGGCTCTGCCTTTCTCAGATACACTTTTACCTAAAAAGTTTTGCCTTTGCAATAGGAAAAGCTCAACAGTAAGGCCTCATTCCTGTTTGTACATGCCTGTATCTGACAATATTGAGCAAAAGATAGTTTCTACATAAAAATGGAGTCCTTGCCTTTCTTGTCCTTCCATAAGGATGGCCACACAGCCACAGTCCAGCTGTACATCTCTCGGGAAGAGTGATTTCTAGAAATGTTGGTAGGAAGATTTTGACAATATTGTCTTAAAAAAAGCATGCTAAATATTAACTCAAAGTTGTTTTATTAGCAAGTTGGACTGCACGTTTCTCACTAATACATGCAAGCGAAATACATGCAAGCATACTCAAGAATGATTGAAAATATTGGAAGTACTTTTAGTGTTTAAGTCTCCTATCGTTAGATATATCATTTTAGTCAGGGGGAATAAAATATTAATTTTTTTAGATAGAAATATGGAAAGATTTCTAGAGGGCTGTATTTCCTGAAATGTTACCTGGTACTGCTTTTAATAAATCTTCTAAAAATTCCTAAGTCGTTTTTCACGTTAAAATATCTATCTGCTTTCACCAAATTGTACAGTGCAGCAAAACCACACAGATTTCTGATTCCTTATCTAAAGTAGAGTGAGAAAGATTTAAAAAGTCAAATGCATCCATCCCATATCATCTTAAAATATAACCTTTGCAATATACCTAAGTCTCCTTCATGGTGTTGTACACACATTAAGCAATAGAGAGGAAGAGACAGTGCAGAAGTGTTCAGATAAGTTAGATGGAGCTCAGCATTAATAGTTTAAATATCAGTTAGCAAGGGGTATAATAACATTTTAGTTTCTGGCTTATAATTATAATAATGCCATCTTTCAAAATTCTACTCAATTCACTCACCCCAGGTGAGTCATTTTCTTTGATAACTGAGGAAATATCACCAGGTTGGTTTTTTTTTGGTTTGAGCTTTTCAGTATCGTCAATCTTCATGGCAAATGCAGGTGAGTAGATCTTGCAACAAAGAGATAATTCCATTACTATTATGGGATGAGTGTTTTAATAAACTGTGAATCTATAGATAGGTTACTTTCTGATAAGGGCTATATCCCCCTCTTGAGGTTAGCCTTTCTTTTCCTTCACATTTGCCCTGTGATTAGCTCTTATTTTATTTATCCATGCTCATGTACCTCGGAATGCCACCTCATCCCCTTTATCAGCCATGGTCAGTGAGTGTACCATGAGACAGTTTTATTTGTGCAAGGCCCTGGTACAGCGGTAGAGTCAAACATAGTGCAGAGAATCAGATAGAAGCATATGGATTGCAGCTAGTTTTGTCTAAGTTGCTAAATTGCCAGGAATTCATACGAGAAGTAAAAATATGAGGCTGGCATTCCAATGGTATGGTCTGTGTCAATTGTCATTTCCAGCTGGTACATCATTAGAGGTGCCAGGCTTGCTAGAAAACCTGCAGATAAATGCATTTTTAAAGCTGATGAAAACAGCAGATACTGCAATTATTTAATATATATAACTGCTTTTAAATTCCATATGAGCTTTGTAAGCACAGTTTCCAGCCTACATTCCCTTCATGCAAAGTCCATAGTTTGGTGCAGAACAGTTGTTCAGGTTTGGCCATCGTGTATGATTTGATTATTTTAAGGGGTGTTGGTTGGTTGAAAATACAGTGATGGAATCATATGAATGTTAGTTCAAAAGCTGAGAGGGAATTGCACTGTTGTAGTATATTAGCAAAGGGAGCTTTTAAATGTAACAATGTGATTATTTGTATGATGCAGTTCCATTGTAGTAGTTTTAATCTTTCATGTAACATAGTTATGTATTTGGTGCCAATACACATACCTTAACAAATACAATCAGTACTTATGAAGAAAAAAAATCACTTATTAAGAAGTTATCTAAATATATTTGAAGACTTTTTTAATCCTTTTTTTGCTAGCAGTACATCAATCAGGTTTATTTTTTTCAGTACAAGTGTGCGTGCGCCCTGGTTACTCTTCATTTTGTTCATTTTAAGCACGTTTTCGCTAAAGTGTGCTTCTTCAAGCTATTCTCAATTCAATTTGAAGTGAAAGGTTTCCGAGTTTGGGTAATTTACATATAAAAGCTTTACTGTACATTTTATAAAATGACTGTGTTCAGAAAACAACCATTTCTATTTAACAATATTGTTATTCCACAAGCTGAGTTGCTTTCCTCACTGTCTTGCTTTTACTAATAATATTTGTTCTTGTCTTAATTTTAAATGGTTAGTGCCTGAAAATGTATAACTTCCCCCTTTTCTCTCATACTAGACTGAAGTGACTAGAGACCTCTTGTGATATGTGATGTAAGAAGATTAAAAATGTTTCTTTTGTCAAGATAGGAGTGACATGCACACAATTCTTTTGAGACTCTTCTGTTTTATTTAAATAAGTGATAATTATTGATGGCAATTTCGAACTAAAAAGCACTGCACTCCATACTGAATTTTAAAATGAGTCTTTGCATTTTATTGTTATCTGTAAATCCCTAGCAACCAGTTCCTGAGACTCTGAATAGTCTATTATACCTTGTTTTGGAGGAACATATGCAATATTTATGAATAAAACGCTTGTAAAAAGAGATGATTGAGGCTAGTTCAGATTGGGCCTTGGATCAAAATGAGATTTGACCATATAAAGGTACACAGAGAAGTTTAATGATATTAAAAGGTGATGCTCTGTTAGAAACCTGTACATTTTAGTTGTTCAGGAATTAGCACATAAAGTTTCTCCAGTTACATTACAAGCCAGTTTATGTTTTCCTCCTTGATATGGTAATTAATTCCTTTTGGAGGCAATAAACATCTATTTTAAAGAAGATCCTTAAAGTGACTTCACATTTAATATTCTGTTCTTAGGAAATATTATGTATAAAGCTTCATTTCTTACATTAAGACTACTCGTTGCTGGATCTTTTTCCTAAAGCAATAACCAAATGCCAAATGATGTTTGCTGACAAATGAAAGATTTTGTGCTTTGCAAAGTTGTACTTATCACCACTGCATTTATGCATAATCTTATTAAAAATTTGAGGTGAAGGTTACTAGTGCTCAAGAAGTATTCAGCATGTTCAAATGCCATTTAGACGAGGGTAATCAGAAACAGCACTTTGGAGCTGCATACCACAAGTGGCAGTTGCTGTAAATGTTCTGTGGATCGTGCACAGCTGCCAAAATGCTATTAAATATGAAGATTTTTGACTCTAAAAGGGCTTTAATAGGATTTGGACATATCTTTTAAAGTCTTTAGAGTGATTTATTTATTTGGTTTGGTTTGTACAATTAAAAGTGTATGAGGTTGATTTTGCACTTTTTAAATCAGATTTCTTTTCTGAATGAAACTTGCCCAGTATTCTGCATTTGTCCAATTGCAGGAGACCTAGGTGCAATTATCAGATGGAGTGATGATGTTTCCTTTAAACAAGGACTGGCATCTTTCTGTGTTAAAATCTATTCACAGGTTTTCTCATAAAGTGGAAATTGCCTTTGCATGTTTTTAATCTATTGGAGTACAGATTTATCTATTTTTTTACCACTGCTTTTAAGGAGGGGAGTGAGGTTTGGTATCACATCAGGAGAAGTATGCTGACTAGTGGGGACAGAAGGTATCTTAGTATTCTGCAACTTGTAGCGCTGCCTCCAAGCACACCAACTATTCCTTCCTGTCTGATGATAACCTCTGCCCCAAAGAATCACAAACTTTTTGTTCTCTGTAATTCTATTGTCTTAGTTGCTGAAACAGCATCTATATATTTTATTTTTTTCAGAGATACTTTATAGAGTAACAGAGGGCCTCATTAAGGGCATCTGTTATTTTAGTTCATACTTTATTCTCATTTTTAAGAGTGTTTCAACAGGAGGGATTAAGTGAGAAGAGAACAGACCATCTTTTTTTTTTACTACTCTTCTGTAGCAATTGCTCCCAGTGTCAGAAATACCCCATGAATACTGCTGTGCAAAGCTTTGCAATACGTTTGGTGCAACCACATTTGGCAGTGATTCACAAGTCATTCCAAATATCATTTCACAGCAAATCCTAATGTAGCCTGAAGATAAAAAACATTGTAAACACACTACAGGGTGAGGCTGCCTTTGTGCTGATAAATATTTCTATAACATTTAGATGAAGATGCTGTGCTTGCTTTATTTAAATACAATTGTATCTGTAAAGCCGTGAAAAAGACATACTGTGAGTGAGGAGACTGGGAAGTTATTGAGGAAATAGCAAAAACTTGCACATTTTGGTAGGAGTAGAGTGTCCTGGGAGGCATTCTGCTTCTCTCAGCCTGACTAAAGTTTGCTGTGATGATGTGTGACTGGGACTTGGGTTACTCTGGAGTCTGTGGAAGATGTTCGTGTTATTTTTAACATAATGCACATATCCTACCATGATATTACAGACGAAACCCTTGAATTTTATTGCAAAGACATTCTCAGAACAAGGAAATGCTTTATTTTTAATGTTGCATTGCTGCAAAATGGTGTTGTCCCTTATTATCCCTGAAATGATTCTGCTATATTTGCAGGAGGATTGTAGGATCAGGCATTAATGTAAATAGTACTGTAAATATGCTGACACTGTGCACTGCAATGCAGGTAATAGAAACAAAACCAATTGTTTGGAACCTATGGGCAGAACCAAGCTTTAACTGCATTTTTGGCCATATTTTTGGTGTGCTTCTGGGGATGAAGAAAGTGTAAGCCATGCTACTGCTTGCAGCAGCTGGTGAGTACATCTGTATGTGGAACTCATAAGCTGTGATGTTGCAGAGCAATTTAGCCTAAATAAAGAGTTGTTGAGCTTTGGTGCTGGGTTTTTTCCTCTCCCTCCTTCCACAGCAGAAAAAGGAATAAAAGTTAGTTTTACATCTGACTGAAGGATGGCAAGAAGAAATTAAATGAAAGGAAGGGAAACAAATCACTACAAGTAGCAGTACAAAGAGAACTGTCATCTTTATTTTAGTGCTAGTTTAAGAAAATGTTGCAATTGTCAGTTATTATTGATGATGAGTCTCTTTGTCATGAAACCCACTTGATTTGGATGTGCAAGTCCCAGGAGTACTCTCTCTTATCTGGTAGTTAATGCTGTGGCTAATATTTTATGGCCAACATTAATAAGAGATTTGGGAGAGTAGCTGCCACAGTGATCTGGTGCCATCCTGTTCTTGAGGATAACAGATTAAATCAGTGAGGGCAAAATGTCCCTCTCCTAGGGCCAACTCACATACTCTAGGTAGAAGCAAAGAGAGGAAGAAACACCAGCAAATCTTTTGCATATTGAAAGTAATATAGTGCAAGCTTTGTCCAGCAGTGGGGTCTGGATTGTACCTAGTTGACTTCTGTAAAAATGATCATGTGCCTGTAGAAGTAATCTAGGTGAGGTCTCTCAAGAGTGGAGGGGAGGGGCAGAATCACCTCCCTAGCCCTGCAGGCATGTGCAAATCTATAACTCCTCTTGTTCATTCCCTTGGTTTGCTTTAAAACCAAGATATCTTCATCTTTATTTACCTAATGTTTAATGCAATTGACTTGCTTGTCAGAGACTTAATATGAACTAATAAAACTAATAAAATGCCTAAAGTCCTCTTCTGTTTTCAGCAGATATTCTGCAATAGGAATATCTCATCTACAGAAGAGCAGTGCATATATTCAGCATGTTTAAAAAATGATTAATCATGATTATGGACAAATTAATTATGGATATACAGAGACTGAAGGAAGAGCTGAGCACAGATCATCTCAAAAATCCAGTCATGCAAATGATGAAAAAGGGCAGGAGGGAGAGGGTTGTGCTAAATATGTGAACAGCATCTTGGAAAATATGTTCACTGCAGTAGTGGTACCTCACTTTCTAAATAGCTATGAGATTTCTTAATGACAAGTCATATTTAGGACCTGGTTGTTCTCTAGACCAGTATCTCCTGGGATGGACTTGGGCTAAATTTCTGTATAGTTTTTCTAGAAAGAGTCCTCAGAAACTGCTTTTCAAGATCTTTACAGTAGTAATTTGATAAGTTCTCTGAAGAAACTTGTTCAAATGTTTATCTGTATCTGTATTTATATATTTTACATGGACAAATACACACATTTCTTCAAGTTTTCACTTGGCCTTGAAGAGAGGAACCTTAAGAACTTTGGGCTTCAGTGCTTCAAAGTTCTGGTGAAACAGTTATCAAAGAGATGCGCAGGAATGGGGAGTGCTGTCCTCAAAATCATTCAGCTCCTAAGTTTTATAGCATTGACAAGAGCTGGAAATACTTGAAGCTAGAAGCTATGTATGTGCTTCCTACAAAGAGCTGTGCCAATTCTTCTTGCAAGGTTTTAACCAGGCAGGATTGGACTTTTCCAAGGTCATCTTCAGTTGTGCTTAGTGGAACAACTGACTTAGAGCGTAGGAGGTGAAACCCCTGTTTTCACAGTTTTAATTCAGTTATCCTAATAAACATTGAGGCTTGTATGTTAGTGCTTGTATTCTGATCAGTTTTCATTTTCTTGAGTTATGGGTACTTAAAAAATATAGTTGACATGAGAAATATCTTCTACTGCAAACAAGACAGAAAATAAGGAAAATACTGGTTTGGTTGGTTTTGGTGTTTGTTTTTTTCCCCGTTTCTAGAGAAGTAGAAAAAGGGATATTCACCGTTTTATATGTTTCCCAGTAATTTTCTTAACTACCTTTAACCAAGAAATAGTTTAAAAAGTGCTCCTACTTCCATTCTTTTGGAACAAGATAAAGGCTCACAAAGTAATTTATGAAGAACCAAGCTGCAAAGGAAAAGATGGTGGTGGTTGTTCTGACTGGGTCACTAAGAAATCAGTGTTCAGGAACATGAGGGTGGACAGGGAATGTAGGATATCAAGGCTTTAAATGTCTGCTGGGGAATGGGCTGTGCTCCTGCTGGTGTTAACTTATAGCTGAATTTCAGTATAGGTAATAGAGGTTACATGTGCTAAGTGTTTCCTTTCTCTAGCCTATGCCACAAGTATCTCAGGAGAGAAATGTCTAAAATGCTGTTCAAACTGGGAGCACTTTGGAACAGTGAGACTTCTCCATATCTGAGAGGGAAACAGGAATGAAGAAGGTAAAGAAACCTTGTTGTGAAAGCATGTGAGTTTAGAACCTTATTATACTCCCATTGAATCCAATAACAAGAATTCCTATTGATTTTAAAAGGAGCATGATTTGGCAACATTTCATCTTCTCAGTCTGCACTAGCTGGTGCATAATGGTCTCTTTTAAGCCTATTCATTTGTTTCAACCTTTATTGGACGACACAGTGCTTACAGCTGGCAGAAGAAGGGGAGGAGAGAAGCTGTTTTGTTTATCACACAGTTAAAATAAAAGAGTAAACCAGACTATCACAAATACAAGCAGAATTGCAGAAAAAACCTATTATAAAAGAATTACAAGGGTTTTTTTTCCTTCCTATTCTAACCAACTCTTTTTGTAGCTTTGACATTCCTAGGGTTTGGTTTGGTTTGGTTTTTTGTTGTATGGTTTTTTGATGGGTTTTTAAATGTTTTTACAGCAAGACGTGAAAATTTACCAAGTCTACACAGAAGTCTTATTTGCCATTTCACATATTGAAACTGGGCTTCACTGGAGTGTTATTGTTTGGTTTGGTTTTGCTTGTATTTAGTGTGTAGCTTTTAAAAGCCCTTCATGGCTGGAGAGTTTTTATTGTAAACATAAAACATTAATTTAAACATTCAAAATTTTACAGCTGCTTTTTAGCACATAAATTTTCACAGACACTCAGACAGTAAGTTTTGTTTTAATGTTTGTTTTTTCCTAACTGCTCCAAAGTTGCAGAGAGAGAGGAGAAAACCAAAATACTGATAAAATTCTTCATGTTTAGATTTTCGAGCTGTGAGAATAACATTCTTAACACAGGGGAGAATTCCTATTAAGTAAGGGATAAATATTAGGGCTTCCAAAAGACCCAAACATTCCCACGGTTGGGATTTCATGTGGGGTGGGAGAGGTGTTTATTTTTTCTCCCTTAAACAGTTTTTCAGTGAATCAAAAACATAAAGAGGAGTGAAAAAGGAAGAAAAGCAAGTCAATCTGCTCATACACTACCGCAGCACAATCGTTACTCTTCATGTGATATGTACTTCACAACAAGGCCTTTAGAAAATCTCTTTCCAAGGCCCAAGACAATAATAACAAAGAAATAAATAGAAATTGTATGGCTGTGTTCATGTTTGGAGGTTTGTGGCAGTGCAAAAAACAGCTGTGTCATATTCAAAAGCAGTGGGTGTTAGGTTGCCCTGCTCTGACAGGAGGTGGTTGCTCTATGAAAGGAGTGTGCTTAATTCTGAGCCATGTGAACTGGAAAAGCTTTGCTAATTTGAATGGGCCTGCAGGAAATGATCACAGAAACCCAGCTGTATAAAGCGAGGAGCTGCTTTAGTTTTTCTGTAGCAGTACCTGCAGGAATGTAAATTTGGTACACATCTGCTCAGGGAGAGCTGCAATCAAGTGGCATTTGACATTGTTTTGAACTTTCATAAGTATGCAGTGGAAGAACAAAATCTGGGAGGTGGTGTTGCTGGGTGCAGTGGTGTTTCCTAAATTAAAGTGGATCAGTATTTTTTGTACTATATCATTGCCATCACATGTTTACAAAAAGAAGTAGCTATAGGTGCTCATTAGATTACAGGTATTGGTCTCTGGTTGTAATAAATGCTGAGAATGGAAACACTTAAAAAGAGGATGTATTGTTATAAGTGGTGTTGAAAAAGAAACATACAGTTTTATCCTACCATATGTGTCCAACTAGAAAACTAGCCAGCTAGCAAAACTGGAAAACAGATGCTTTTTGTTTCCAAAAGTACTTGAGCTGGAAAGACAACATGGTCAAGCTCTAGTGGACAAGAGAAACATTAATCAAGAGTGTGACGTGTAAATGAAATGGCAGTAGGGTCTTGCTTAGAAATGTACAACAGACAAGCTCTTGTCCCATCACCTCTAAAACAGTGGGTTTGATATACTGGAATGTTTGATGTTTTGGGTTTTTTTTCTGGTCTCTTCTATACTTTTGGCTTTTTCTTGAACGCAGTAATTTGCAGAATGGTACTATTACCCCTACAAACCTACTAGCTAAATCAATTTTATCAGCAGTCAGTTTGGATTAAAAATTCCAAACATACACATACTGGATGTAAGAGTACTTTATACATATGCTTACCATCCATTTGAATTTAATGGTGCTATTAAATCTCCATGCAGATACCTCTTTGTGACACAGCAAATAATGACAATAGGTGTCCATCTTCAATATGCTATAGCATCAACAAAAAGATTCATCTTTGTATGTAGCTTGGGGGTTGCTGGATAAGGTGCTGAACAAATGCATTCTTTTTGTGTGTGTGTCACTGAATCGGTCTTTACAGGTCTGGAGAAAAAAAAAATCAACAAATTTAAGAAGACAATGGTATTTTTTATTTATTTTGGCTTCAAATACAGGGAAAAGTTATTTTGAAGTTTTCAGGGGCTGTTGAAATGTGTGGTTTTCTGTCATTGCTCGTTGTTACATGTGTATTTGTTTTACTGAATTTAACAAGTTCATCCAACAGTGTTTGGTGAAAAAGTAGCAAAAGCTCACAAACAATCAATTTCCTTGGCTCAGAAGGATCTGCTGATGGAAATGACTGGCAAAGACATTCAGTGTATATTCTTGTATAAATAGTGCTAACTCAAAAAGCTAAGTAATATGCAAACTGATCTGCTGAAAAAAATCTGGTTTTAAAAATAACAATCTGAGGAAATGTGGTGCTAGTGCTGTATTGGATCAGGGGGCTGTTGGTTCAGTTTCCTTTGGGTACTGAGTAACACATGTAATCTTGCACTGGTTGCTTCTGAAGTCTCTCTTTATCAGAAATTCAAAGTGAAATGATAATCAGCATTCAGATACCCAAATTTAAGCCAAAATGCAGTCATAGTACTGCCCACCTGTCTGGTCAGGTACATGCTGATGCAGGTCTTCTGATACACACAAATCCTTTTTCAATACTGTAGCAAAGCCATGGCAATGAATTCCTCTTTCCATATCTTGCCCCTATGCCATTTAAGGAGCATGTGCACCAGTTATTAATTTCTCTACTTGTCTTTCAAGCTTGAGTAACTAACTCCAATATCTGGAAACAGCTACACAGGAAGCGTTACTCATTAGGACAGGTGGCTGGAGCATGGAATAATCACCATTGCAGATTTATTCCATGGAGGCACAAGCAGAACTGCACAGTGTGGCCAGACTCCCAGCAGCAGCACAGGTCAGGGGGGTGGCATGTGTCTTGTAGAAGTACTGAGTCAAATATGCTGGTCATACTGCTCTCTGCAAGAGAGCTCAGGTTTTGTTGACATCTCTTGTATCTCTTACATTAGAAGTAGTGGACAATATTTCACAGGTTAAAACATCATGAGATAAACAGAATTTTTCCTATCTGGAATAATTCTGAGGTGATAGCCTGGACAAGTATTTCATGACACATAGTAAAATAAAATGCATAAACTGTCTAAAGAACTACAGAGGAAAAAGTGATACCACAAAAAGTGAAAATGGAAATCTTCCAACTTTCAAGGAATTTCTTTCAAGTACTTTTTTTCCTTGCTGTGGGACACAGATGGATATGTACATACAAAGTTTGTACATGTAGAGGCTGGTGCCAGCCTAGTAGAAAATCTTGTCCGTGAGAAGAGAAATCCTACAACCACAGAATAAAGCTTCCCTACAGTTAAGAAGCCATGGGGGCTAAAAAAGACTTACAACAAAGTTGTAGGAAACTTTAGTTTTTATTTGCTCTCCTATAAAATTTATTTTCATACATATAGGTATCTGTGTGTGTGTCCATGCATATACACTGTCTATACATGTAAATATGTATGTATACCACATGCATATCTGATGTGCACATATTTATTTTTGTAAGGACTATTGCATTACTGTAGTGTGTAAATGACTGGTTACAGGTAGCTAGTGTAACTGGTTCACAGAATAAGTGAAAATGTTATTTTACCTATGCTATTACAGCAAGTGTGCTGCTAGAGAGCGTTTCAATCACAAGCCTCATTGTTAATTGTGTGTACCAAAACTGTGTATAAACACATCATAAATCCATGTACACGATGGAAATTGCATGTGAGCTGTTATCAGGGCTTGATGTTACTATTTATAACTTAAAGAACTAAAATCATTAAGTCCCCAGCGTTTTGGCTGGGTTTAGACAGGTGCCAAACACTGCCCGAGATCTGCTCTCAACTCACTGTGCAGTGATGAGCAGAAAATTGGGGGGGGTTTAAACATAATTTTCTTTGCTGCTTTACAAGCAGTTTCTGCTGTCTTTATTGCTTCATCACTGTAAAGTTAAAGTGTTTGTATTTCTTCCAGTCAGTTTGTAGTGAACTATTAGTACTCTAGGTCAGGAAAGATTAAGAACTCTCTTAAAAGAAAGCACTGCAGCCTCCAGTAACTCTGATCACCTGCTTTTCATTAATCTGCTTGAATTTCCTTGTCTCCTCTTCTTTAGTAGTTTAGTGGAGACATTGAGTTTTCTTGGAGTATTTGTTGTGTTTACTTGAGCAGCACCTTTTGACTTGCAGACAGCTGGTATGTCCCTCCCTGGCAGAACTAGCTCTGTCTTGGTCAAACTTGTGGTCTACGTGAACAGTCTCTTTCTCCTAGTAACACCAAGAGCCTGCCTTTGTGGTTTGTGGTAGGTGAACATTTTGTGGCCTCGTGAATTTTGTTGCTCTGCCTGTGTGTAGAACTGTGGGGGTTTTTGACAGCTAATGCAGTTTGAGAAAACTGAGGTTCCAACAGCAGAGTCCTGTGTAACAAAACAAAACACAAAATCACTGCTCTTCCTCTGACTGGGCTGTTGCTTTGCTTATGGTTTGGATTTTAAATTTGTTTTACAGAGAATAATTTGAAATGTTTCAGAAATTTGTGGTGATTTCTGTCTGAGTCAGTAGTTAACATGAGAGGCAGGTGTGAACTCAGTGTGATGAACTTTGATGTTTGGATATAAACCCGTTACTTCACGGAAGCTTTGTATCCATGATTGTCCTGTCCAAAGAGGGCTGACTTCTCAGATACCACTCCTTAATAAATGAAGAAATAAATAAAAGAATGGCTACATAAATAAATCTTTTTTTGTAGAAAACAGGCACAAAGAAAAAAAGTAATAAAGTCAAATGAAGTAAGTAGTAGTAAACACTCAACAGTTTTGGTTGTAATACATATTAAACCTTGTGGTTAAGCCTAGCTTACTTATTACTCTAAGTCACATTGCATGGCCCCGGTTTGGCATGCTCCAAGGCTGGCAGTTTTACATGCAATGTAATATCTCTCTCTCTCAATATCTATCTGTCTATCTATATATATTTATATCTGTATTAACCTGCTGAAAGTTCAGATCAAAAAACTTAATGGGTGACTCCTTTGGATTTTTAAAATGGATATTTCAGTATTCTTTTGTATTTCCTCTTTGGCCAGAATCAGACACTGTAGTTCTTCATATTTCATAACTGCATTGTTTACTTTACATTAAGGCAAATACTTTACCATTTTCTTACCTTTATAGTATTTCTGTTGTGCCTTTATAGTTAAATATAATCAATGAAAGCACACTTATGTTAAATTTTATCCAGCTAAACAGTAAGGCAGATATGTGGAAAAAAATTATCCTGTGTTTTCTAATCTTTAACTTCTTGTGGCAATGGAGTTAATTAATTTACTTGGGTTGCATTCCATTACTATGTGAGTGATGAGTGTGCTGATATTTGATTTTGCTATTTTGCTAATACTTGAGTAGCTTTGAGTGTGCTAATACTTGAGTAGTTTTTTTTACACTGACAAAGATTTCTCAAGTGTAAGAAAAATGCAATTTTTGTTTGACCAGCCTCTCTCAGTTGTATTCAGGAAGTGATAACGTCTTTGGTCTGATAAACCACAAAACTATTGGTGTGATAATCAGATGAAAGTTGGCCATTCAGGAAATCATAAATTCCATGGCTTTCTGCTAGGGAATGTGATTAGCACGCTACTGAGATCCAGTGATCTTCATCCAGTAAAGATTTAGTCCATCATGAACATCTCAGATAACAAGAATAGTGTTAAACTCTTCCCATTCAAAGACAGACATGGAAATTATTGTATACACACAATCAAAGTGTCTAGAGATATTTCCTTAATGATTTTAGTGCTATCTGTTTAAGCAGTATTTGTAGAAAAGGAAAAACCCCTCCCAAACTCACTTTATTTCTCTCTCTGAATCTCCTTGCTTTCATTTATTTGTAGCTTACAGGCTGTGTGGGTGGATTTAGGATTTATAATAGTTTGCAGGTGGTTCTCACTGTTTTTCTTTCCTTTACTGTCCTTTTGTTTGTTTAAAGGAAATCAGTGGTATGAGTAGAGTTGAAGCTTGCAAACATAACAGAATGGTTTATCCTGGCAAGGTAGGAAGGAAAGACAAGAGATACAAAAACAAAAGACAAAGATTCAATATAGATGCTATTAATTAAGGGCAGCAAGTAATTGCTATCTGAATTCAGTTACACATTTCTAGTGACAATAGTGTTGAAAACTTACAGATGGGAAAATATTTTCATAGGTAAGACTAAACTTTTAGTTCCAAGATAAACCTAACTTTGACCTTAGTTTTGTGTGAAAATCTATTATATTTGCATTAGAGAAATATATCCAGCAGAGTTTGCCCAAGTTTTATGTCTATAAGCCAGTCTGGTTTTGATGGGTGGCTTTTTGTTTTAAGGATTGTATATCCAAGATTATTGAGCTCATAAAGATGCTATTATTCTGCCAAATGTTTGTTTCTGTTAACTCTGAACTTTCTGTATTCTAGTGATTTTTTTCCTAGGAGTCAGTCAACATGTTCTTTCCATCTTAGAAATATCCCAGAATCTGAATTTAATGCCAGGCCTCCAGAAATATTAAGCCATGGACACTTCTGAGACTGTGAGTTTTCGCTAGCTCTGTCCTAGAGAGTAGAATTACTTTGCAGCAATCTTCCACCAGTTTGTGTTGCAGTGTCACTACTTACAGACATTGGGGTTTGCTCAGTTTCATTTTCAGTAGGTGACTTCTTCATCCGGTTACCAGTGCACTCTCATCTGCCTGCAGGGTTGGTACGTATTTGGAAAAAAAACCCCACTACTAAAGTGGATACCCAAGTAAAGCTCTCTGAACCTGTCTTGCACTTTCTCCATCTTTCCCTTTTTTATTTCCACTAGCTTTCTAGGCATCAGAATACAACTGGGTGGACTGCATTGGGCTTCTGACTGCTGCTGTGCCATCTTGGCTACCAACAAGTCCCATCTGTGTTGCTCCTTGATTTAACGAGTGTTCACTTAAGAGCAGGGCAAAGTGTTTTTCCCACTCTGCAACTCCGTGACTCAAATACATCCATGTTTCATGTTTTATCGTGTTACATAAATAATCTTATCTATCCCTGCAGTATTTCTGTTAGCTACATCATTGCTAAATTTTGTAACAATATGCCCTTTGCAGTAAAATGTCACCAAAAAGTTATATACTGTAATAATTTTCATCTGTTTCATAAAGACAGACAATTTTTAAGATTCATGTTCATTTCATCATTGAAATCCAAGTCTTCCTACATTAATTTATAATGAAACCTCATGCTCCCTTCTACACTGATCGCTAATTTTCTGTCTTCTTGATACGTGTTAAAATAAACTATAGATATAAAGGCCACGTTATATGCCTGACACTGTTGAGTTGAATAGAACATACTTCTGTAACTCATCCCTGTAGCCTGCCCTGGCCTTTGTCTCGCAGTGGAAATCCTCAGAACCCAGTTGCAAAATGTGGGCTGCATTTCCCACATGGTTGATTCGGTGTGTTTCTTCATTTCTATCTCCAGATAACCTGTGTAACAGGAATTTCCAAAGGCTGGCCTGCAGCCCACAAAGCTTTTGAATGCAGGCTGTAAAAAGATTTTTGAAGTTGAATATAAAGCTGCACTGCAGCTGAATATTATTATGTGGCCTCCAAATCAAAATCAATGTTGAAAAACAAAGGATGGTGTAGGTTAAGAACACAACATGAAAACCGATACACAGGATGTGAACCGAGGTGTACCTCGTTTGTTATCCTACCTGACAACAGTGAGTACCAGCTGCATTTACAAACAGTAAAGCTCCATCAGAGACTCACAGGGAGATAATCTGTCCTGGAGCACTGGCTTGCATCTCTAATATAGTTAGAGACTGGTTTAAGTCACGAAGCAAGATGTTCACTGTATTTCCAATTGTTTTCATTAACAGTGATAAACCTATTGAAGCTGACTGCTATACTACAGTTTTACCGGGAAAATGTCACATTTGTGAACTTCCCAAACACTGGGTGACATTTTCTGCTCCCAGGCAGTCTAGAGCAGATAGCCCAGATATAGCTGGAATAGAAGGAAATTACATTTGAATGTCGCCCAGTGCAAATAGCAGTGGGGAAGAAGGTAAAGCTTCAGAGGTCCCCTGGTAAATTAATTTTCCCTAACTGCATTTCATGGCAGGAAACACAGATATTAGAAGTGTCTGTTGAAATAATAAAGTATTTAAATTCTGATTAATCCATGGGTCAGGCAAGAACTGTTCAATACATGTCTCTATATGGAAAACTCTGCTTTGAAAGAAAAAAGTATAAGGGACAAACATCCACTCTGTAAATAGAGAAGTTGAATTATTTCAAATGCTTGTTGGAATTTGGTGGCAGACTATAGATAAGTTAAGCCAATAGCTGTAAAATTACTAAAAGCGTAAAACATCATCACTAACACATCTTTCAGAGATTTGAGGCAGAATGATTTATTAACTTATTTTTTTCTTCCCTCTTCCTTCCTAGGAAAGGCTTTTTTTGTTTTTGCTTTTTTTCAGAAATCCTTTGATAAATGCATATTACTAATTCACCAGGACAAATAATTACAGATTATATGGGTACCACAAAAATATAAAATTTCTGTTGGAGTGATAGCTCATGTTAGAATAGGATCAATTAGAAAGTTGTTATTTTATTCAATTTTTGCCAATAACAACTTGTAAAGCATTTTTGTTTCACTGGGGTAAAAGCATATTTCTTGAGCCATGTCCTTTTTATTTTTGATAACTCCCCACAAGCTTCTGCAAGGAGTCTCAAGAATGCTGAGTTGCCCAACTACTCATTCAGTTTGTGCCTATGTAATATTTTCCCTGTTTGTTGAACTGTGGTGCTGAGAGTTGGAATTCCCATCTGTGTACTGGGGAAGGGTAGGAGGGATGTGCAATCCCTTTATATACTACAAGGAGTTACAGCTCCTGTAATGCATAGAAGAAACAGACACGTAAGACTGTCCCTCAGTTTAGCCAGTAGCCCCCTCATGCAAATCCTCCCACTCAAGCATTTTTTTTTCCTTTTATTTTTTTCGTAGATGCACTACAAGTAGGTATCCACTAGACAAGTCCCAATAATATCTAAAAATCCTATTTAAGCCTTTGGAGTAAATACACATAGTGCCTAGATGTTTGCCTTTCATATTTCAAAAAGATAATTAAGAAGATGGTATTTATTTCAATCCATGTGGGAAATTGTAAGTGTTACAAAGACATTTACCAAATTTTCTGCCATTACCCTATAGTGCAAAATGTGAATTACAGACTTATTTTTGCAGTAGACAAAATACTGCGGGATAGTGGTAATGATGGCTGATATACAAAAAAGGCCTCAAGACTTAGAGATGGCAATGGTGACTTCATCTGGAAAGAAACTAAACATCAAAGGCTGCAGCTGCCTGAAGGGAATACACTAATTGAGAAATAAAGATTATAAAAATAATTTTGTAATAATATGTAAAAGTAAAAACAATAAGTCAACATGACTAGCTACCCAGAATTAAGCAAAGTGAGATGAAATGTCCTTTGCCAGCAGTTACACTAAGTAAAATAGCAAAATTATGGCAAAGTAATTCTGCTTCTGAGGCTGCAGCACTTCTTGCCTACAGGAGACATGAGAAGTCGTGTCCTGTTCCGACAGCCTCTGGTTCTAGGGCAGCTCTCAACTCTGTCTTTGGTGTAGCTTTTACTCTCACCTCTGACCTTTGTGTAGCTTTTACTCACCGCTGCTCTGAAACTCCAGAAACAGTCCCACAAATGAGAACTGAAACAAATTACTCTTACTTTAGGGGCACTACACCAAGCCCAAAGAGTGATACCATTATTTCTGTCCATTCATATACTGCGTTCTCTCTGTCCTTTTATTTTTGCTCTTTATCTCTTTTTTTCTCTCTGCTCTCGTGTCTTTTTGGAGCCTAAACTCTGTGGAAAGGAGACTCAGTGGTGGGTGAAGATTTTCTGCCTCGATAAGTGCAACTATAACTTTTTATATGGTTTAAGATCCTGCCTCTATATATTTCCTTATTTGATTCATATCTTTACAGTTTCTCTGTCTGCACCTACACTAGCTGCTACTCTGTTCTGCTGCTGTTCTTCCCCCTGCTTCTCTCATCTACCCATTCTCTTTTAATTCTTCCATCAGCTTAGAGCTACTGGCTCTCTTGGGTACAACATATCCACATCATACTGTCATTTCAAAAGCAACTCGACACAGTCTATCCTAGTCCGTCATGGAACCACTTCCAACCTGCCTTGGGAAAGGTAAATAACACATTACAGAAAGTGAAGTAAGCTGAAAATTATGGACTGGGGGGCCTGTTTCTGACAGATGCAGACCTGTACTGTTCACATTGATGTCATTAGAAGTTGTGGGTGCTCAGCACCTTCTAGGATTAAGCTGTTATTAAATTAAACTGAAAATAACAAAACTCATACTGAAATGGAGTAAATACCCACTTATCTTCCATGTGATTCTTTCCCTAGTGCCAGGGTGTGATGTGTGTGTTCTGGTTTCACTAGGACAGAAGCCTAGGCTAGCCATCACCTGCAGATCGTTAGCAGTTTCTAGGTAGCCAGGAGCGTGACCTGGGAGGGGCGAAATCCAGGGCAGCTGAGCCAAATTGGCTACAGGTATGTCCCATACCATGAGCATCGTGCTCAGTATAAAAGGAGACTGTTGAGGAAGAGAGGTTTCTTGTTTTCTTGCTGCTCTTCATTGTTCCTATCCTTGGAGAAGCTTACTCATTGATGTGTTCCTGAGGACTGCCCTCTCATTTATGGTGATTGCCATACAGTCACTGGACTGACTCACACTTCTTTGTGTTGGCATTAGTATTAATGTTAGTTTTGCTGATTCATGAAATCTGTTTTCATTTCAACTTGTAAGTTTTTTGCTCTCTTTCCTGATCCCCCTTCCTGGCTGGAGACGTGTTTCTGCCACACATGCCTCAGTTCTATGCACCTGTAAGGTAGGAAGTTAAGGCTATTTCTTGGTATCTCCATTATGACTGCTGATGAACTGTGAGAGGAATGTTAAAACTGTGCATTTTAATGGCGTTTTATTTACATGCTATTTTAGCCTATCTGGAAGTTACACTTTGGGGTTTCAAAGGTGGGTTTCTTTGCCTGCTGGCATATAGTGTGGTGCTCATGCTGAGTTCAATTTCCACTTCTCTGTTCATATCAATTTACAGTAATATGCAGCAGCAATAGTATTGTAAAAAGGGATAATTAGGAATGTTTCAAGACTAGCTGTTGCTGAAAAATATGCTTTAGTCATATGTGGTTGCACTGAATACAGAAGAAACAGGGTAAAATTCAGTGATTTGTGTTGTATAGCTTAAATCTAGAAAACTGAATGCTCCCTTTCAATCTCATAATCTGGTAAGAAGCCATTTTAGTTTTCACGAGCCAATATTTTTTTTACCATACGTTTTGTACATTTTTTCTAAAGCCACATTTCAAACTGCAAATCATGTTGGAAACCTAGTTCTGCTGCAGGTACCTTAGTTTCCAGTTCTACTACTTTTAACAAAAGATGTAAGTAATGAACGAAGCAAAGGAAACTGGAGTTATATGTGACCTCTGGGTGACTTCACTGGTGTGAATAAGATGCTTGGGATTTACACTATTGCAGATACGCTGGGGTATGAGGAGGGAGCTCTGGGCGGAGAGATTGGAGGGGAACATCTAGTGTGCTGATGAAAATATGTGCATGGAAGAATTTAAGTGATAGGTAAAGATGCAGATAATTATTGTGGTAAGAATGATAAAAGCATTTTACTGGTTTGAGAGCCAAGAAGAACATTTTTTGTAAAGCTTAAGCATATTGGGTTGGGGAAAAAAAAAATCTCAAGAGCTCTGAAGGGTGGTGATTAATGACCTTATTAGAGAGACATAGTTGGTGTACTTAAACATTGCCTCCTTTCTCCAATACAGTGGAGAAGGTGCTCTGAAATAGTGAAAGCATGCTCCCTTTTTGTTAGTGAGACATTGTTATACAAATTGGCACCACCTGACAAGGGCAGGGCACTTTGTAAAAAATACTTTGCAGCACCCAAATCCCCTCACTCAAGCACTTGTTGCAGAATCAACACGAAAGGAGTGGAAAAGACTTGGTTTCCCAGTTGGGACTGGAGAACAGGGATTTTACAGAAGTCTTGGAAACAGTTATAAAAAGTGCTTCTTGAAAGAGGCAGTGTTGGATTATTGATGCTTACTTTGCTCTGTAGAACAGTTACCTTCTGCTGCCTTGGCTATATTTGTTCACTGTTAATAGAACCCGAGTAAGCATTATGAAGAAAATAGGGCATAAAAATTCTGTGTATGTGTGGTACTTTGTCCCAAAAGCTGAATCTCCTCACAGAATCCCATCTTGAAATATATCTTTCCTCATATTGTGAAGGTTTAGGTGTGTAAACAGGGAAACCTCTTTGACCTATATAAACTAGGAATTATATTTCAAAGATATTTAAATAATATCTCAAACTACCATCCATCTGCCCTTATTAATGAATGAACTCCCCAGAAATTATTCTGACTTCTGAGTATTTGAATAAATTCCTAGGCAGTTAAGATTACCTCCCATATTGAGCATAGTGGCTTATTTTCCATGTGGTAGTAAATGAAGGTGATTTAATCGTAATTGGTAAATGACCTGCAAAATTTCATTTTGGAGTGAAGCTTTTTTAACCTATTGAAATGTAAAAGTACATTTAAAGTAGGTAAACCCTTTCCTCCTTATTTAAGGCTGCCTGAATGGGCTGAAATCCTGCTTCCCTGAGTCTCAGTTTAGAGATCTATTGACATCTTAGTTCTAAAACTACTTTAAAATGTGGCTTTTAATGTAAACACTGAAAAAGCCTAAGAAGTAGAAATATACACACACTTCTTAACCTGATGATTCCAGAGTTGATACCCTGGAGGCACACTTCAGGGAGCAAAAATCAAGGAAAAGCTCTGATTTGTTCTGCAACATGAGCATGCTTGTTACAGGCTCACAATTGCTTATGGTGAATAGAGCTAGGTGAAAGAGTGTGAGGAAAGAGTATGTGTGGGGTGGCACTTAGACCAATACCTGTTCTCAGAAGTGGGTAGTCATAGCATTTAATTTAATCTGGAATTTCTTGCTGTGGTGAAGTGCCTAGAGAGGACCTCAGAGGTACTGTAACCTGCTGTCAACTCAGATTCTGCCCCATTTGGCAGTTTGAGTGGTAAAGGGTGGGTTTTTTTGCTTTGCCCTAGTGCAATACCAGCTGTACGTAGCCCTCTGTTGCTGCAGAACACAGGCTTCCTGACTGCAAACGTTTGTTTTCCTTATTTTAGTGAGTGTCATGGCTCATAAGGGAGAGATGAAGCTGGCCAGTGATCTCCAAATATTTGCTATCCAGTTCTTAGTCAATATATTTGACCTTTATTTTTTAGCATTTCTGAGGGTGCAGCTCTATTTCTTCCCATTGGTTGTTCCAAAAAGACCCTGAAGCTGCCTAGAAAATACATTCAAAGATGGACAGATATGCTGGTGTCTGAACTGTGAGTGCTACCCATAAGACTTCAGAGTCATTAAATTAACTTTTCTTGTTTTCTGGCACTCTGGTACATTCTCCCTCAGCCCAGCCCAGTATGTGTAGTTATTTTAATGAAACATGATTGCAGCTTTTCAGCCTTTTGACTAACCTAAGGTGTCGTATCAGCTTAGCAGCTGATGCATCTTCAGTTTGAAAGATGTATCAGGCAGGGGTAATTGATTCAGGTTTTAATTGGCCTTTTGCATCTCTAAGTACTGTTCTCTTGTGATCTTATTTTTACACTGTTTTATTTGGGTGGAATCTTCTATGCAGTTCAGTAATTTCATCATCTTAGCTAATTTGATAGCTTATGAATTCTAAATCGGAAATGCATAGGCAGAGATCTTTGTTTTCCTTATCAATAATGTGGTATGTAAGCTTTTGTGGCAACAACAGGATGTGCAGAGATTTTCATTCCCCTCTGTCTCCTGTTAGCACTCCATATGGTAACATTTAAGTGTGTTTCTCAGGCAAAGACTGTTGCTCACCAGACTGGTCCCTTCAGGTGCTGGTCTCCATCTGTGGATTAATTCACTTCCATCATTCTTACCACTGGTACTGGAAACAGCTGTTGCCTTTTCCTTAGTGGTATGTGGGTCAGGAGATGACCTTAATGAATGATCAAGCAAGAGCATCTATCTACCAGCCTGTCTGTCTGCCTACCTTCACTTTGCTACAGCATGCCAGTACAAATTGACCAGTTCTTCTACATGGGTGTGGTTTTATTCCCTAATGAAGTGCAGGGTTGGTTTTTGATTGTAATGGTTGTAGTATAAGAAACAAACACCACCAGTGGAAAGTTGGTTATGCTACTGCAGTTGGGATAACATTTCTGTTCAAACTCTTTAATTGTCATGGTTTGTTAGGTTTTTTGTTTTGTGTGTGGTGTGTTGCGGGTTTTTATTGTGAACAGACATTACCCAAGTGTTACAAATTATTTTTGAACTAGGAAATGTTCAAAACAATCTTGTGTGAACATCTCTCTTCACTTTAATAAAAGATTAAAAATATTGTTAGATTGAATATATATTGAATATATGTTCACACTGTTCTTACTTGGTTAAAACTGCTTTGAATTGGAAATTCTGCCTGTTTAAGGATCTGATCCCTCTTGTGTTTTATGTAAAAGTTTCTCTTGTAACCTGCTCTCCTTGCCACAAGGAAGTTGTGGTCATGATTTCTTGACAAATTCTGCAATATTTAGCAGGATGTCAGAATTGGAACTTAGTTTGTACCTAGAAAATGTTGTTAAGTATTCTTGCTCAGTAGAGCTGAACCATCTAAGCTTAGAAAAGGTCTTCTTGAATATCTGTAGACAGGCTATGTTATTCTTAATAATCATATCTGAGGGTCTGCTTGTTTCTTTTCCTTTCAGTACCATTTAGAAAAAGTATTAGTTGGTAAATAGTAAAACTAAAGTGTGTTCAATATCCAAAGATATTCTAGTTTTGTCAGTCACTCTACTTAACTTCCATTAAATCTGGAATAATTGTTTTATAACCATTTGGACTTTACTTAGTTATTCTAAAGCACTGTAGCATGATGGAGGAAGTTTAGGTGGAATCAGATCCAAAGACTGGAAGCTGAAGTTGCAGAAATTCAGCTTGGAAATACAATGAAATTTTATAATAGGAAGAGTACTAACTCTTGAGGGGAAAAGAAAGTATTTATGCCTATTTTACATTACTTGAACCTTTACTAGTCTCATTCCTGTATGAAATAAAATAAGTCTCCAGGAGAAAAAAAATATTCTTAATTTTATGTAGGAATTATAACCTGAAATTCAGTGTGAATGGTTAAAAAAATCAGTGTGGTGGACCTGAAAAATAAATCCATCATTAATAAGCTTTGTGACATCTTAGATTTTACAAACTAAAGTTAAAGTAATATACATTTAATAGAGTTCTTCATCATTGCTGTCTGTTTTCTTTTCTGGATAGTCCAGGCAAACAGCACACATCATTGACTGCAGGAGTTTTTATAAACAGACTAATTGAAATTTAGATGCACTGAGATGTGGATTGTGATCCAGAAAAAAAGAAAAAAATCCTAGTCCTTTGATTCATGAACTACATTGTTTTTACTTTAAAGGGAGGCTAAGCTTGCCTACCTGAGGTCTAGGTAAAGGGCAGATAGCTGAGGGAGAAGGATGTGAAAATAGAGCAATAGAGATGTTGCTTTTGGTGTAACAAAAAAAAAAAATCAAAAGATAAATTATTATTAACTTCCAACATTGTGCTATGTACTGATTCTGTAAGATTTATAACACCATGTGATTTTCTCATTAAAGCAGTGTGATCACTTCCTAGATTGTGTGCAATTAAAATACGTTTTTAAGGGGGTTATCCCTTTTGCAGCTCTGTGCTGGTTCTGACATTTTAAGTTTATCTTTAAATTTATATAGATTTAGAGATATATGTTTAAAGTTCTGTATCTCTTAGGGGTAAATAAATATATTAAAATAAGCTATGGGTTGTATAGTACAGTATAACAATGATAAATGATGTTGTGTGTAATTTTTCTACTATTAACATAAAGTAATATAAACTGAAGGACACTAGTCTATTGAGAGAGTTAGTAGCTAATGTTCCATATCAGATGTGGACAATGTCAGGACTGAATACAGATTAGGCAGTGTCCTTTTCTCCCCAGGGGAATTAAACTTTGAGACACCACTGGCTGCCAATGGTTTTACTGCATTTTGTTGGTGCCTGTGGTGCCTTTCTTGGTCTATTAATTCAGAAGCTGTAAATGACAATGTGAGCAAAAAAGCTTTTCCAGTGGGATGCATTTCATTTATGTATTCTTGTATCTACAATACCTTTTCAGTCTGTTTTGTCACAATACTAGTTTAAAAAAATTGGGTAGATATCACTATTTTTGCATGAACCTTATCAGGGTATATATC
Source organism: Galbula dea (assembly GCA_013399015.1). Taxonomy (NCBI): domain Eukaryota; kingdom Metazoa; phylum Chordata; class Aves; order Piciformes; family Galbulidae; genus Galbula; species Galbula dea. The sequence goes on along the minus strand of VWZX01008629.1, from coordinate 10,751 downwards.
TTTCTAGTTCCTTTTTTTTATATGGAGAAGGCTAAGTGATTCTTAGTCTTCTTAGATACTATTTAAGTATTGAAATGAATTTTCTCAACCCCCTCATTTTAATGATTTATTTTAAAAATTATGGTATGTCATGAAACACCAGGGAAACTTCAGGAATATACACACTCAAATACACATCATATGTAATAGGAAAATACTTGTTTCAAGCATCATTAAATTTAGTAAACTTTGGGGGTTCTCATGTGTGTTGTTTAGTGATTTCATGTGCGAATGTGCTTCTACTCAATTATGACGTGAAAACAGGACTTGATTCTAAGGGGTTTCTAATTGAAAACCATTTACTTTCTGAGAATATTATGATCTCTTACAGGCTAATTCAGGGCCATGCAGAAATTTGCACAGGTAAAAGTAGGAATACTGGAAATAGGTTTGGTGATAGGTCTTGTGCAGCAAGAGCTGTAAGGTAATTAGATACCACATTTATTATACAGAAGGCATGATGATGAAATCAGTAAAATCTGCACAGGAACTACAGTTTTTACATTTGAAAAGCCATTACAACTAAACTTGTCCACATGGCATCTTTGTAAAAAAAACAAAACCAAACCACAAAACTTTTACAACACCACATGTATTGTTTTTGCTTAGAAAATGGTGTGGGATCTTGTCACTATTTCATGCTTACCAAGTATTTTTCACACCCCCCCCTAAATCCTAAGTTCTTATGAAGCAGAAGCCCAGTTTTCTTCTATTGACATTCTTCGGGTTATTCTTCGGGTGGTATTTTGGTATGATACGTTTGTCATGGTTCATAAATTTTATTGTTGCACTAAAAACAGGGTTAGAATATCCTCAATGCAATTATAAAAATGTATTAAAACTGAGAAGGATAAAAATATGGTGCAAGATGAGTTTTTAATGATTGTATAAATGTTCACTGTTCCATGGAAAAAAAAATGGAGCTTTTCAACATAGGCATAAGAGTGAAATGCAAATGTAAGGCCAAATTTTTTGCTCCTAGAGTGATTGTTGGTTTTCAGCATAGAAATGGTGTTTTAATTTCTGCTTGGAAGGCTTTGGAAGTGTTAAGGCTTTGAGAAGGAAATCTCATGCCCCCCCTTTGATTTGTAATGATATGGGAATATATCCCGTTCACTGTTTGAGATGCTGGAAGTCATCTGGAATAACATGTTGCACTTTGCTCGTTCCTTAGTTTAGCATAGATTGGAAATAAATGTAACTGAATGAGACTGCACAACCCAAAATAGCATCCTTGGGAAGACACAGAATTGGGCTGCTGCTGTTGAAATGATTTGCTGTTCTGTACTTCACTTTTTCTGCTAAATGGTGTGAAGGAATATCTGAAGTCCTCCTGACAATACTTAACCTGAGAGGAAGGAAAACTAGAAATGGTGCTATGAAAAATTGAAATGCTTGGTTAGACCTGACTATGACAATTTTGGTAGGTTTTTTTATGTGATGATAGAATTGCAGAGGAGATCTATCTTCACTAATACATGGTGCAAGAGACTCTTCTATTATATGTGATGACATACACAACTCTGTAGTACATTATTCATTCATGGCCCTTTTTGAAAAGGTCTTATGTCCTATATAAAACAGACTTATGTGATGCATACGCAAAAGAGGATGGATGTGACATTTCTCTCAAACTATACAAATGGTTTTATCTGGCCCTACCAAGTACTTATTCAATGATGTTTTTGCCAGCGAAAGAATCTGAATTTAAAATATAAAGTACATTAAGTGCATACTTTCTTATAAGGGGCTTATTTACAAAGCTGAAGACATCTAATGTGAACATATAGACTGACATAATTTATTGGGAAAGATTTAGCAACCTCATTTTTTCCCCTTCAGTTAAGTTTTCATTTCTCTTATTGTGTTTTGAGTACCTTTTGTCAACACTTCTGTCTGCTGCTACCTACTCTGTCCACTTGTGCTCAGTGTAATGGTATCTCCCTAGTGAATTCTGTTGCTGGTGATGTAGTGTTCTCATTCTTTTGCATTTAAACATCCATTACTTGATATAATGTTTGTCAATAAGACTGAATATGGAGGAGTAAGTTATGCTTCCAGGAGCCCTGGAAGTTACACTAAATTGTGGGATTTTCTACCCATATTTTACTGGCTCCATACAATTCTTCCTTGTGCTTTTGTGCAATATTGAATGATGTCAGTGCAAATATTTCTTGTCCTCTTAATATTCTTAATTTGTATTCTTAAGACATTTCAGTCTCTCTTTGCCTCTGAATATGGACAGTACATTGTCTGGGAGTTCAAGAACTTTACTTGGCCTTTTACTTTTTGAAAAGAACCAATAATAGGGCACATCACTACAGCAAGCAAATAGCAACCTTTAAATTATACATTATATGTGGGTACCTAGATAAATTGTGGGTTACTGGAAGATGCTAGAGACTAGGGTTGTCTAAACTTATCTGCATGTGAACCAGGACCTCGGAAGTCATCGTGTGTTGCAAAGAATTTGAAATTCTGTGCTTAAACTTACTGGTAAATAAGGTAACCATTGAAGCTACTTTTTATTTGAGAGCGAAAGCTAGGCCATGGTGTCCAGTTTCACCTGAATACTTGCTAATCACTTCTCTGACTAATTTCTTCCTGATAGCAATGTCAGAGGCAAATCCAGAGTTATGGGGACCTGTGTGAAAAACCTGGAGATAAGGGACTGTAGACTATGCATCTTTGGCACTGGCTGACAAAGAAATATAAATATTTTTTTCACTACATGCATGACTACAATTTTTTTATAGTAGGTAAAACTTTCTGGTAAAGGTAATGAGCATGTTTTATGTAAAGTTGTTAGAAGACTGGAATGGAGTAATGCTGATGTTGGATCAGATGTTTATGTGATTTGGAGGTGTTTCTTTGTTGGCATTGAACCAAATGACATCAAGCCAAACAAAGCCTTGCATATTTTATTGCTAACTTTTCCTTGGTGCTATTCCCTGCATAAGTACTGATGCATGAAAAAGTAGTATAAAATATCACAGAAGCATAAATCTTTATGGGTATGTAATTACAAGGAAAAAAGGAAGATGAGAAGTATGCATATGTAGAATGTGGAGTATTTGTGATAAAATGAAAGGCTTGATTGGTGAAAGGCTGACGGTAACAGACTTTACAGTGTGTAAAACAGTAAATGCATTTTCAGATCATCCCAAATAAAGATCTATAAATAATTGATAATTTACCACCTTGCCTGATTTTTTCCTGTGTTGTCTCTTGAATGCATTCACATCTGGGACTGCTCCTTCAGATAGTATTTTAAAAAAATCTTAGTGGTATTCTTCATCAATCTACCCATAAAGCCTGACTTCCTTCATAGTGTGAACTCAACTACAGGCTTCCAGGTAAAAGAAGGACTTGTAGTTATAAATACAAACGTTCTCCAAGAACTCTTGTGGGTTTAGAAGCCCTAAAAGTGGCTTCATTGCTTTTTTTCAATAACTGCTTGATCACCTCATATCTAACTTTCAATCAAAGAATCAGGGAAGATGAGGCTATAGGATTCACAGTCTGTAACAAAGAAACAATGCAAAATGTGAAGCAGAAAAAATAAGGATGTGTTACGAAGAGGCTAGTGAAATAAGTTCAAGTGCATGCGTGGAGAGGTACAAGTACCAAAACTTCTTTGAAAGCCCTGTAGCAGTGGGTGAAGTCTGACAGGCTCACAAACATGGGCACTGTGGCTGTGGAGGTGAAGGATAACCCTTTTTGTGCAGTCTATAGAAACGGTCACTAAGGACTCACAAAATTGTCGTTGGCTCCTTATCAGTGCTAAGCACACTTTAACCTCTGTTTTTGTTGTGACTTTACCGTATTTAGCAAAGTGTTAATCACTTTCTGGAGTAAAACTTCCAGTACTAAGTGGCTGCCAAAGGAGGCTACTGCAACATACTGTGCTGCCAGTCTAGCTGCACAGCTAATTGAGCTCCATTACATTGTTTTCCGTGTTTATCTTTGTTAAGGTATTTACATAAGTAATACACATCTTTGTTAAAGATAATGCAAAACTGACAGAATTCTCAGCCCCTCCTCTATGTATTTTCTCCTGAACGTGTTGCTCCCTCAATAATAAATTCAGAGGGCTGACAGTGTCTAAGTCTGCTGCTCCTTTGCCCTCAATTTCAGGGAGATGGGCCATTGAAAACTCATTACAAGCTGTTTAGACTCCGACTTTGACTTTTGCTCAGCAGTGAACAAAATTAACAGCTCTTGGAGGTAGCAAAAGAGGCACTGAGCCAAAAAAAAAAATGATGAGAAAAGACATTCAATATTATCTCTATTAGTCATGCAAACAAGCTTAAGTCCAAAGTACATGTGTTCTGCACGTGGCTGTAATTTTGTGTAGCCTTTGCTTTCCTCCTTTCTCCCACCTTTTAGTACCATGTAGAGAGGCTTCCCTGCATGGCAGATATACACCCTAGAATTTGCTTGCATGTCAAGCAGCAAGCCTCTGAGTGTAGTAGAATTGCTTCATAAATTTAACTATCACTTTCAAAATTCCAGTTTTTTCTCATTTAGTGCTTGATAGTTTTTATGTGATAATTTTAAAATGCTGCTCATAGCAAAAGTTACCTTGATAGATTTGTAGGGGAGGAAAAAAGTCTGTAGATCTAAGTGATCAATACTAAAATTGCATTTAAAAGCAAGTTGATTCATACTCAAAACAAACCATTTGGCTATTTTCTGATTATGAAAATTAAATTCCTTTGGCATGTGAATGGCAGATGTACTTATGTACCTTACAATGTCAATCCACTTTTTTATTTAAGCAAGCAACAAAGAATTATTTTGGGTAGCAAGTATAGACTCTGGTGATAAGGTTTTGGTCCTGATCGCAGCAACATTTATGGTATGTTACTCTAATAGCTGTAACGATTCTGCTTGATTCTGTGTTGGTTTTTTGATGTTCTTTTGTGAGAAATTAGAGAAATAAGTTGATATCCAAATAACATTTGAAATGGGTGCAGTAAAACCTTCAAGAAGGAAGTCGGTCAAACAATTCATGACACAAAGTTCTCTTTAGCTGGTGCACTACAGTTCCAAGCTGATGAGCAGTTGAGAGAAAGGAATTATATATACTAGAAAACAGTGAAAATTAATGGGTACTTTATGTACCAAGGTAAGCTTCACTCACATGCTACATTTGCTTTGAATGAAGTTGCTTTCTGTTCCCACTTTTCCAGGTTTTGTCTGAAGTAAAACCTGGTCAAGCATCTTTTTTTAGGGGCAAAGTCAGCTTTTAGAGTTGGAATTTGAAACCTTCAAAGTTTCCTGTTTTGTTGTTCTCATCCTTAAACCCCAAAGTCTGACCTTCACATCAGATAAGGTTAAAAATAGATAAAATTTTTCCAGCTTATCCGTCATTATTTTGCTTAGGTTAATATCCCACTGCTCTATCCAGTTATAACTGCACATACTTGAATTTCAGAGTAATTGCAAATCCCAGGAACCACTAGGATTGACTTTTTGAATATTGTTACAAATTTTTTGTTTAGTAGTGATTACTTCACCTTCTTGGCCTGCCAGAAATGTACTCTGTACTTGATCATACTTCAAAACTGCAGCCTTTTGTTCTGAAAAACTCCTACCTCACAAATACTCTAACCCTTTGCATTATACATTACCTCCATTAACAGATACAAGAAAAAAAACTAATAGAAAACAAAAATACTTACAGAAAAGGCCTCTGAAAGAGGTATTGTAAAGTGCAATTTAAATATTTCAAATGATTCTAGTTTTATATGGTAGTATGTGAGTACAGATATAGTGTCTATATTACATATGTCTTTTTCACTGGTTTGCATTTCTGTTTTGCAAGGTGCACAAAGCTGGTGAAGGTCAGGCAGGAAGCAGATTAGCAGCGTCTTATACCACAATGTCAAAATACTTAAAAGTTTACAGTGCCCACTGACACACAATGAATTTCAGACTGGCAGACTGAAGCAGGAGTAAAACTATTCTTACTCTTCTAAACCAGGACAGGGGCCTCAGTGGTTTATGGTTGTTTTAAGGTCCATTAATCCTTGAATCATGAGGCCGTGTAAAAAATGACAGTTTTAACATTCAGTCCCTGGGTTTATTTAAAATGTTTTTACTTCAACACTGTTTCTAATTAATAACAGTGACTGTATGACCTGATTTAAATGTATCAAATACATAGGGATGTGGATTCACATTCCTTCATGGGACATTTTATCATTTACAGCAGCAATGTGCAGCTTGAATTGAACCCTTCACAGGGAAGGGCTTACTCTGACAGAAGAAATTGGATACTGAACTATTTATGGATTTATTTCAGGGTCTGGGTAGAGGGAATATGGTTTTGAAGCCAAATGGCAGAGCAATTACAGGAGTGTGTGTTCATACAGCATATGTTCATACTCAAGTTTTCTACCAACATTTTCCTTTTAAGTCCATTGCTGATCTCTGAAATGTAAGTTCCTGGAAGAAAACATCTAGAAAAGCATTGTATAAAATGAAAACTAAATTGAATTGACTGATTTTACAGAACATGGCAGATGTGTTCTTGTAATGTAAACTGCAATCTGATAGGAATGCTTTTGATAAAACTTCAGCAAAGGCCATGTTACAACATCAGGATATACATTACTGGAATCCACTTGCTTCTCGTTGACCCATGATCAGAATCAACAGAACAGTGTTGATAAGTTTAGGTTTAGGTCCCTTCCCACTCTGACAAACCTACGATCTATTCATCATTGTCTCAAAAATACTAGCTTATGTGATACACTGCAAGAGGAGACATTTTCTGTGTCTTCACCAGTGTTGTACTTCTAAACAGATGGTCACAGGACAGATATCTAGCCTTAACCAGGAAATATTTCTTAACTAATCATTTGAAGGCTCTAAATGAAGGGATGTTAGTTTGGTAGGAACAGAATGAACACTTGGTATGGAATAGTTCATAGTTCAACAAAAAGATATGAAGAAACAGTTTTAAAAAAAATCCACCCATCCTCAGCAGGCTAGATAACAACTTGTATCTCTGTAACTTTGTAATGTAGATTCCTTCGGTTGCAGTAGGCTGCATGAGGTAAGGCAACTGGTCTGGGACCATCACCAACAAAGTGGTTCTATTTTCTAACAAATAGAGGGCAAATGCAAGCAGCCCAGATGAGAAAACTGGAATATTGGAATAGAATCCTGTATTTGAGCACAATAAGGCTTTATGTAAGCTTTATGCAATATAAAGTCACTCTACCTTTTTGGAATCATGAGCAGGTTTGAGTTTGAAGATGCTTTGCAAATAGGCTATAAATCTTGAGAGATACTGAAGGCTCTCATTGTCAGCAATCACTAGTTCTCTCCAGTTCATGCTAAAGCCCTTGTCTTCAGTATCCTTTCCCCCAGTATTTTTCAGTTTACCTCTTGCACCTCTTGCCATTCTATGTACCATATAGGAACCTCTTAGCTGGCTTGAAAACAGAAGAAACTTTTATGCAAATAGAATAACTTGGTAGCTTGTAACTCCATTTCAAGAATGACTGAAAAAGAACTGGGATTTTTAATCCCTCTTTTTATGGCCCAAAATAAGCAGTTCAGAACTGCTTACCATGTCAGTTAACAACACCAATTACCAGCGGTATTGCTAAATGCCTTTTATCTGGACATGTCCTTTAGCTTCTATTTTTAGTCATGTGGAAAAACACTCTGGAAAGAACATCTCTGACTCAAAGAAACTTTTCAGTAAATGTAGCTTCTCTGGCACTGGTGTCCTCTGGTGTAGCATGACTGAATTCCTGATATTAATTCCTACATAGCCTTTATAGATCTGTGTTCTGTACTTCCTTATAACTAAATTATTTAATTTCCCTTAGCCTTTACAAACTTGTTTGGTAGCAAGATGTTATTTTTGAGAAATGGTAGTGAATAAAACCTGAGAGCAAGTGGGTGTTTATTCTGTGAACAAGTTATCTTTACCACTGGATTGCCACAAAGCCTGGAATTAAAGATTCTGTTTAGTAGAGAAGTAGATGGAAACGGATACAACAGATACTGGTGTGTGTATGAGTGAGTCTTTGTGATGAACTTTTAAACTCTATGAAATATCTGTCTGATATTTGGAATATTTTAATTAAGTTTATTTTTTCAATGTAGTCAGTATAAAAGATACCCCAAGTCTTGCTTAGAAAATATAAAAAATAGACATCAGTTAAAATGAATTTAAGACAAAGTTAAGAATAAAATCAGGCAGCTTGGGTAAGTCATAAGAAAGGCTGAAATACTTCTAGTATTTCTGACAGCCAGTGTTTTATGTTACTGAGGAGAAAATAGTATACAAAAATTATGGTCCTGCATTGTCTGTGGCTGTCATCTGTGCAAGTACCAGGTTGCTGCAGGAAGGCCACTCTCCTGGATCCTTGTTACTGTGTATATGGTCTTTTTCCACTGTTTGAGAATGGCATAACATCTGTATCCTGTGAGCCCGACTGAGACCACGGCACAGTTTATCAGATATTATATATATATTGTAAGCTAAGGAAAGAAAGGCATGTGATATAATTGGCATTTTTCTGCAGAGCAACTGACAGGGCTTTACAACTTATTTTCAGCAAGTGTTGTGTGGTTACTTTTGTTTCTGGGAAGTGACAGTGCCTCATAAAGGAGGACAGTGTAGAGTAGATTAGCTTTTTTAGCAAGAGTAATGCCATTATGACTTTCTCTTAAACACTTCTTACTATGCAGGAAAACCTGAGTCCATTTTTTTTAAGATAAATTGCAGCACAAGAACAAAAAAAGACAAGTACTCTGTCATCTTGGCATAATGCTAGGGATTTGTGACTACCCATACATACTGCCTATACTGTGCTGTACATTTACATGAAGAAATATTACTGGTCTATACCACTGCACCATCTTCAGAATGCCACAGTTCATGTAGTCCCCACTAAAGTGCCTTTATTTTCGGTGACTTTAGCTCTGATAAAGTCTAAGCTTTAATAGGATAGAAGATCAGCCCAGCAGAGTTATTTTGCAAAATCTTAGTGTCATCTTAAAAGCAAAATCCTTATTTTGTTGTCAGGATAAAACATTTATACAAATGTTAGCATGCATGTATTGCTGACTCTTGCACACCTGTATAAACTACTTGTTAATTGTGGGAGGAAAACTGGACCTAGAATCAAAGTTTTTCTTCATAAACCCTGACTGCATGACACCCTTAACTTTCCCCATGCTTATGATATTTGCTTAGAAGCTGACTGTAGTGTGCTCAGACACCAAAAAGTTTTATCTTTTCACTTTAAAGAGTTATAGCTCAGTCAGGAAAGACATTGTAGAAGTGTGAATGTTCCTGAAAACTGCTACAGCCTCTTTGCTGTTGAAACATGGGGTACATTTACTGATGTCAAATGCTCCAGCTCAGCTGATTTCACTGAGACCTCAATCTCCCACTGATGTTGAACTTGGACTGTGATCGGAGCTTTTACTTTTTCTGTCCCTGATTTCTGCAGCTTTGCTCTAAAATCTGTACAGTTCTGCTGCTATTTTGTGTTAGGATAATTTCCCCTAAGGCTTAAGTCAACACCAGACTGTTTAGTTTGTCCCATTCCTGGGGCTTCCTTTACTTCCTGTTTTGCCCTTTTTCCCTTGACTTTTAAGAAGAGACACTCCTCCTGCTTTTGTCCCATTTTTCACCTCCGGGAGGTGGTAATTCTATTGCTCAAATGGATTCCTGCTGGTTGCCAACACAACCATGTAATTCTGAGGGGAGAAAAATGCCTTATCTGCAGTTTTGATTTAAAGCAATTTCTTGAAAACATAATAAAGTTTCTCACCAATGGCATTAAAGTTAATAATCCTTAATGTTGAAAAGTGGTGGTTAAAAGAAATGAACGAGCACTTGAAGGTTGCACTTTTTTATTTTAGCAGATAGGGACTCACTTTGGATTAGATTATAGCTGTACCTAGTGCTGGCACAGAGAGAACAGTTTCTGGGCCTGTCTTGGTACCCTTAAGAATTGCATTCCACAAGCTTGGGTGAAGGCAGTGTGGTGCCTGGAAACTCCCTTTGGAACTTTTTGTCCCAGAAGGAGATAGTGCTTAGAGTTAGAGGAAGAGAACAAATGTCTGGCTTTTCTCCCTCTGTATTAATCAGTAACTTCCCTGAAGCGCAGCAGCTTTCTGAGCTCCTCCCAGCACAACTGGACACTTCTGGGCTTTGCTTAATTACTACTTCCATCTTATTTTTAATTCTACCTTTCGCATGAAAGAGCATGTGACCTACATTTAGTCAGTGGAAAGTACCTTCCACTGTGTCCTTGAGTGGTAGACTTCATTTCACAGAATCACAGAATATTAGGAGTTGGAAGGGACCTCGAAAGATCATCTAGTCCAACCCTCCTGCCACAGCAGGATTCCCTAGACCAGGTCACACAGAAGTGTGTCCAGACGGGTTTTGAATATCTCCATAGAAGGAGACTCCACAACCTCTCTGGGCAGTCTGTTCCAGTGCTCTGGCACCTGAACTGGGAAAAAATTCTGTGTATTCACATGGAATCTCCTATGACTAAGGAGAGGTATTTTGTTCCTCAGTATAGTATATGTCAGTGTCTCAATTTATTGGAAAAGTGTATTTTCTTTAGCTTTTATTATTGTCCCTAATGTATCTTCTTAAAGGCAAGTGCAGCTGGCTTCTTTTACTTTAAAGGTCTCCATTATATATATATATATATATATAT
>VWZX01008626.1:11492-57916 GCA_013399015.1 Galbula dea | reverse complement strand
AGGTTTAGATTGGATATTAGGAAGAATTTCTTTACTGAAAGAGTGTTGAGATATTGGAATAGGCTGCCCAGGGAGGTGGTGGACTCACCGTCCCTGGAGGTTTTTAAGAAGAGGATAGATGTGTTTCTTCAGGGGATGATTTAGGGATAAGAGTGGTGTAGGGCTATTGGTTGGACTAGGTGATCTTGAGGGTCCTTTCCAACCATAATGATTCTGTGATTCTGTGATTCTTTGATGTTTCATGGGCCAATCAGTCTATGAATAATTCACCTTTCCGCTCACAGTCCAAGTCTACCTGAGATATTCCCATCTTGGCAGCCTTATCTACCTTCTTGTTGTTGTGGTGTTTTTTAGTGGCATGACTTTTGGGCATGTAAGCATCAACATGGTGCACTTTCAGGGTCATGTTTTCCATGCAGGAATGTCTTGCCGTAATGCAGCAGCCCAAATGGGTTTACCCCTGCCTTGCCAATAGGCCTTCCTCCATTGCTCTAATCAACTCCACAGGGCGTTGGCCACCATCCAGGAGTCAGTATAGAGGTATAACACAGGCCACTTTTCTCTTTTGGCAACCTTTAGGGCTAGCTGGATGGCTTTCACTTCTGCAAACTGTCTTGACTCGCCATCTCCTTCAGTAGCTTCAACAACTTGTCGTATGGGACTCCATACAGAAGCTTTCCACCTCCGACGGTTTCCTACCACAAGGCAAGATCCATCAGTAAATAGAGCACAGCCTCTTTCATTTTCTGGTAACTCATTATATGGGGGTGCTTCTTGGGCCCGAGTCACCTCTTCAGGCAGTGCTCCAATATCCCTTCCTTCTGGCCAATCCATAATCTCTTCCAGGATTCCTGGGAAATTGGGTTTTCCCATTTGGGCTTACTGTGTGACCAAAGATACCCACTTGCTCCATATAGCACTGGTTGCATGATGTGTTGAAGGAATGTTCCCTCTAAACATCCAGTGCAGCACAGGCAAACGTAGTGCCAAGAGGAAACATGCTTCTGTTCCAATGACTTCTGAGGCAGCTCGAACTCCCTCATTGGCTGCTAATATCTCCTTTACAGTTGGCGTGTAGTGGACTTCTGATCCTCTATAACTCCGGCTCCAAAACCCTAATGCTTGACCTTGTGTTTCTCCTGTTGTTCTCTGCCAGAGGCTCCAGGTGAGACCATGCTCCCCAGCTGCTGTGCAGAGGATATTTTGCACAGCTGGTCTTGTTTGAACAGGCCCCAGAGCTACTGCATGGGCTGTTTCCTGTTTAATCAACTCAAAGTCCTGTTGTTGCGCAAGGCTCCACTCAAAATGGTTCTTCCTTCAGGTCACTTGATAGAGGGGGCTCACAAGCTTACTGTAACCTGGATTATGCATCCTCCAGAAGCCCACAAGGCCTAGGAGAGCTTGTGTTTCCTTCTTGTTAGCTTGTGGGGACATAGATATTATCTTGTTTATTACATCCAGGGGCACATGATGGCGTCCATCCTGCCATTTTATTCCCAAGAACTGAATCTGCCGTGCAAGTCCCTTTACCTTGCTTTGATTAATAGCAAAACCAGCTTTAAGAAGAATTTGGACTATTTCCTTTCCTTTCTCAAAAACTTCTTCTCTTGTTTTGCCCCATACAATGATGTCATCAATATATTGCAGGTGCTCTGGAGCTCCCCACTGTTCCAGTGCAGTCTGGATCAGTCCATGGCAGATGGTTGGGCTGTGCTTCCACCCCTGGGGCAGTCGATTCCAAGTATACTGAACACCCCTCTAGGTGAAGGCAAACTGTGGCCTGCACTCTGTCGCCAGAGGAACAGAGAAGAAGGCATTGGTGATATCAGTAGTAGCATACCACTCAGCTGCCTTTGACTCCAGCTCATACTGAAGTTCCAGCATGTCTGGCACAGCAGCACTCAGAGGTGGCGTGACCTCTTTCAGGCCACGGTAATCCACTGTCAACCTCCACTCCCCATTAGACTTCCACACTGGCCATATGGGGCTGTTAAACGGTGAGCAGGTCCTGCTGATCACTCCTTGTTTCTCCAGTTGACTAATCAGGTCTTGAATGGGAATTATGGAGTCATGGTTGGTACAATACTGCCGTCAATGCACTGTTCTAGTGGCAATGGGCACTTGTTGGTCTTCAACTTGCAGCAACGGCACAACGGAAGAATCCTTTGAGAGGCCAGGCAGGGTAGATAATTGTGTGATTTTCTTTCTAGCTACAGTAGCTACACCAAAAGCCCATCGGTAGCCCTTTGGATCTTTGAAGTATCACCTCCTGAGGTAATCGATGCCGAGGATACAAGGAGCCTCTGGGCCAGTCACAATGGCATGTTTTTCCCACTTGTCCCCTGTTAAACTCAATTCAGCCTCCACCCCTGATAGTTCCTGGCATCCTCCTGTCACTCCAGAGATCCATATCTGTTCCACACTTCTGTGCCTTGACAGCATCAGTGTGCACTGTGCACCTGTATCCCCTAAAGCTCTGTATGTCTGTGGATCAGATGTGCCAGGCCAATGAATCCACACAGTCCAGTAGACTTGATAAACCCTTTCCTCCTCCTGTCCAAAGGCAGGGACCCTCTATTCTTATTCCTGGTCAGAGTATTCACTGTCTGACCTTTGCGATGCCAAACCAGAGGTCCCTTCACCAGGATCAGAGAGATTGCTTTCAGTCCTCTTACATCGGAGAGCTTGCTTCTTTCTTTCTTGGGTCTCTGCGGCATCTACATGGACAGCTTTCCTGGGTTACTCCTTCTTAATGGTTCTCTTCCCTCTTAATTCACGTACTCAGGCTTCCAGCTTAGAGGTGGGTTCACCATCCCACTTCTTCATGTCTTCCCCCTGGTCAAGCAGAAAGAACCAGAGTTCACCAAGTGGCCTATGCCTGGGGCTTCCTTTTCCTCTGATTGGTGCAGGAGGGGATCGATATCCTGGGCTACCCCTGGGAAATGAGGTACTGGCCTGGTGAAATGAGGAAGTGCCCAGAGTTTCTTCTACATTTCGAAGCCAACAGTTCAGCATCTCTACAGTTGGTGGATCCATCTTTTGGTAACATACTGGTACCAGTGCATTACAAAATGATGCGGGGGCGCTTTGAACCACCTTCCTCCACATGGCCATCGTGCAAAGAACATCCTCTGGGTCTCTGGGGGTGTCATCTCTTCTTAAGTTACTACAGAGGATTTTCAGCAGGTCTAATTCTCTCAAGTACTGGATACCTTCATGTGCAGTGGCCCTCTTTCTTGGGGAGCTCATTAGATCTTCCTTGAATGGATACCACTCCATCACACTTTGGAGGAGTCGTCTCCACGGACTACAAGCTGTTCTTTCCTTTCTAATTCCTCTTTCAATTTCACAATCTTTGGCAAGTGATCCCAGCTGTGGGGCTTCATGACCTTCCAGTAGCTGACTATTAGCCCTGTTATCCCAGCATCGAAGCTGCCAGGCAGAAATCCATTCAATGGGCTGATGGCTGTAATCTTTCTGCATGTCTCAGAGTTCTGATGAGGTCAGGGACTGGGTAACCTTGGTTTCTTGTTTGACTTTTCTGACTTCTTTTACTGAAGGACCAGCTCTTTCATCTATTCCCTTCCTTCCTGTTACTCCTTTGCCTTCTTCCTCTTCCTCCTCTTCTTCCCTTACTAATCACTAGTATGGACCTGTATCGTGCCTTATCCATTTCTTCCTTTTCACTACTGGGGCGATGACTGCAGTTGTTGTTGTCTGAGTCCCTATCTCAGCTATAGTGTCCTCCATTGTTGTTTGGGTCCCTGCCTCCAGTGCAGTTTTCTGAGAATATTGAACTGTGGCTTGATGAGTACCCCAGTACAGGGCAAGAAGCTGCTGGTTTTGATTGGGGTAGGCAAGGCATCCCTGATTCAGGTGATGTGTCAGTTTGCTAGGGTCAAATACCTGTTGAGGTGTGAAATCCCAGGTAATGGGGGGTGTCAAACACCCTAGAAACCTGCCCAAATTCTCCCACACACCCTGCCACTGGGCAGTTCAGGGTGCATCCCAATATATCATCCCCTAAAGTTTGTTTTCTCCTGCCCCAGGATAACACCAGATTCCAAGAACTCCTTAATGTGCTGACAGCATTGGTCAGTAAGAGTAAAAACACCAAACAAAAGGATTAGCTCACATAAGGATTAGCAAGGAGAAAAGGAGACTTTATTATAAAGCCCTTTATATCAATGTCAGGGAGAGAAGGAAGGGTGTATTGCGCAATCAGTCCCAGACAGATTCCCAGAAAACAACTCCCCAGGCATAACAAGGCCACTAGTAAAACAGTGAAGCACGGAGCCATTGTTTTGGTTAGTATGTTGCANACACCAGGTGCCCACCCAGCCGCTCTATCACTCCCCTTCTCAGAGGGACAAGGAAGAGAGAGTAAAGTGGAAAAAGGAACGACTCGTGGGTTGAGATAAGGCAGTTTACTATAAACAATAAGTACAGCAAAGCCTGAGCATGCAGAAGCAAAGCAAAACGGACTTTATCTCTACTTCCCATAAGCAGCGATGGTCGGCCATTCCTGAGAAACAGGGATGTGGTACACATAGGCGTTCTTCAGGAGGCAGCCATTGGATAATGAATGCCCACCCTCCTGTTCCCTGCCTTAGCTTTTATATCTGAGCTGACATCATATGGTATGGAATATTCCTTTGGCCAGTTTGGGTCGGCTGGCTGCCCGGGTCCCCTTCCAGGATCCTGCCCCCAACCAAAGAAGGAATGCCACAGTGCTAGTGCTGTGCTCAGCAGCAGCCAAAACACAGGTGTGTTATCAACACCCTTCTAGCTGCAAATGCAATGGGCAATGGGGAAATGAACTGCAGCTCAGCCAGACCCAATACAAGGGATTTGATGACTAAAGTACAGTGGGACAAAGCCCTAGAGGGAAGGGGGGCTGGTCATGAAACATAGCTGGTCAATTGCCAATGATCATCTTTTCTTTGTCCAGTAACTATGTATGCCAGTTAAGAAAAAGGCAGGAAATCATGCTAGGAGACCTGCTTGGATGAATAAGACACTCCTGGACACGCTACCTCATAAAAAAGAATCTGCAAAAAGAATAGAAAAAGGGACAACTAGATGGGGGGCATGCAGGGAAGCTGTCTGGAGAGCAAGAGAACTTGTTATGAAGACTAAAGCTCAGTGGAAATGAAATCTAGCCAGGGAGATCAAGGGGAATAGTAAAAATTTCTATAGCTCTATTAATGGAAAAAGGAAGACTAGGGAAGGTGTGGCCCCCCCTCAGAAAAGAAATGGGAGAACTGTTGACTGGTTATATGGAGAAGGCCAAAGTTCTCAGCAGCTTCTTTACTTCAGTCTTCACTGGCAAGGGCTCCTGTCACCACCAAATTCAAAAAAGATAATAGCAAGGGTTGAAAGATAAAACTGCCCCTGGTAAGTGAAGATCAGGCTACTGACCATCTGAAAAAACTGAAAGTTCACAAGTCACAGAATCACAGAATCATTACGGTTGGAAAGGACCCTCAAGATCATCTGGTCCAACCAATAGCCCTACACTACACTTATCCCTAAATCATTCCCNACACCTTCCCGAGCCTGTAGTGCTGCTGGGGGTTGTTACGCCTAAAATGCAGGACTCTACATTTAGTCTTATTAAAACTCATCCCGTTGGCCTCTGCCCATCGATCCAGCCTATCTAGGTCCCTCTGCAGAGCCTGCCTACCCTCAAGCAGATTGACACTCCCACCCAGCTTAGTGTCATCTGCAAACTTACTAAGGGTGCACTCTATCCCCTCATCCAAGTCAGTCCAGGGACCTGATCAGATACACCCACAGGTACTGAGAGAACAGGTGGATGAGGTTGTTAAGTCACTCTCAAAACTCATGGCAGCCTGGTGAAGTCCCCACTGACTGGAAAAAGGGAAATGTAACCCCCGTTTTTGAAAAGGGGAAGAAGGATGATCTGGTGAACTATAGGCCAGTAAGTCTCACCTCTGTGCCTGGAAAGATCATGAAGCAGATCCTCCTGGGGGCACAGCTGAGGCAGAAGGATAATGAAAAGGTGATTGGGTATAATCAGCACAGCTTCACTAAGGGTAAATTGTGCCTGACAAATCTAGTGGCCATTTATGAAAAGGTCATGACATCAATAGACAGGGGAAGAGTAACCGATGCCATCTATCTGGACCTCAGCAAAGCCTTTGACACTATTCCACATGGCGTCCTGGTCTCCAAGTTGGTAGAATACGGGGTTTATGGATGGACCACTCGCTGGATAAGGAATTGGTTTGATGGCTGCTCCCAAAGAGGGGCTGTCAATGGATCCGTGTCATGGAGGTCAGTGACAAGGGGAGTCCCTCAAGGATCAGTTCTGGGACCAGTCTTGCAGGGGGGTTGGAACTAGATGATCTTTAAGGTCCCTTCCAACACTGACAATTCTATGATTCTATAAAACAGACTCACTGGACTAGAGTTTTTCTTGGCATAAAGCTGCATGCAATTAAGAGTTCCACTAGATGGGTTGTTCCTGCCTGCAAAAATGAATAGTTTCTGTATAAGTTTTAGGGGGAAAAAAAAGAAAAAATGAAAAAAAAGTAACTTATCCAGCAGTTGAAATATACAATAAAAATGTCACTTCTATCTTTGCTTTAATTATGGAGCTCACATTGTGATTATATTCTCTACCAGCCTGTCAGAGAATGAGACTGTAACTATTACTGCTAAGCACTGTAACATCTCTTCTCTTCACTGAGTTTGTGTGCCCTCATTTTTGCTCAGCCATATTCAAACCATTTTATTTTCTCAGAGGTTTGCAATAGCTAGGACATTTTTCTATCTCATTCTGCCTGTTATAACTGAATAGCTTGGAAAACTTCCTTCTCATTCCCATGTTTAAAGGCACAGTTGCAGGACAAAAATTTTCTCCTGCCATTGTACAGAAGGCCTTTCACTATCACAGAGGATCTCTGTAGTATACTCTGTTCGTCATCATTGACCTTATGTATCAGAGGATAGGGAGATTGCAGGACATTGCCAGAAAGGCCTGGAAAGCAAGAGAGATATGAAAAGCATATTAGAGAAAACAATGTTGCCCCTGGCTGTTCTGCCAGTCAGAAGGGAGCCTGAAACATGTAGTCCTAATGGTTTGAAAGAACTGTTCTGGTCCAGGAAGCTCAGATTTCAACTCAGCAATCAAGAGTGAGCTATAAGCTGAGATCCATTCATAGGACTATTTTAGGACACACTGAAGTAAAAGAGATACATTTTTAATACAAGTTTATACTTCCTTACTCTTCCCCCTCCCCCCCCCTCCCCCCCTTCTCAACAGACCACATGTCAAACAACTTTTTCCTTCTGGTCTTATTTTACTGTAACCTCTGGGGTTTGTACCTGATTCTATAAAAATACCACCAACACCAACAAATGCTTTGTAGAAGGTCAATCCATTCTACATCTGACTCTTGTCTACTTCTGAAAATATCCCAAGACATTACTGTGTCTGACATTGTGTGCAGGGAGTAGATAATACAGACCATGTCTTCGTTTTGCCATGCCTGCTAGTACTGCTGAGAAATGCTTCCTGAACAACAGTAGGTGAGATATTTCTAATGACATCTGCTGATGGACATGTTTTCAGCGAGACAACGCAGCTAAGACAAGGTCTAAGTACTTCTCAAAATTATGCCTATTTGTGATGGTTTAGACCTGGCTTTCTGCCAAATACCCAAACCCACAGTGTAAGCTTTCTTCCCCCCCACCCTTCCTTCTCAGAATAATGANAATAATTAAATTATATTAGAGATTAATACATATATCTAAATAACACCATATACAAAGTGAAGGGAGCCCCCAAATAGCCCCCCTGGGAGGGGAAGGGAAAGGGAAAGGGAGAAGGGAAGGGAAAAAGGGACAAGGAAAAAAGAAAGCAGAGAAGAGAGACCGAAACAGATATGCAAGTTAAAGAAAATAAATCTCGCTACTACTATTGTCGAAGTGCAGGAACTGCTGCTCCCAAGGCCTACCAGGCCTCACTCCCCCACATGGGCAGGACTGATAGCAGAGAAGCTGCGTCTCTGAGTCCACCAGAGGAAAGAGAGCGAGCAGGCTTCTGCTCTCCTTATTTATACTGTTGGTCATGTGGAATTGCATGGAATACTGGGACCTTCTGACCACTTCCCTGGTTACAAGCTGGTTACAAGCTGGATACCAGGGAAGTGGCCTGTGCAAAACCACTACACTATTGTGTTGATTTATTTTTCTTTCTTTTACAGACTAAAAAAGTGGAATTAGTCTCTGAATTTAAATGGGCTTGAAACACCTTTTTTGACAATTTCAAAAATACTTTTTCATTTTTTAGGTATTTTGTTTTGCATGTGTTATGTATGTCAGATAAGTATATAACATATATAAAAAAACCAATCTGAAACACTTCAGCCCAAGAAGTGGGCTTTGTTTTGTTTCATTTTTGTTTGTTTGAGGGGGTTTGTGTTGTTTGGTTTTTTTCCTAAAGCAGAATAACTCAAATATTTTTATTTTTATTTGAAAAATATGCTGTCAAACTGGAGAGTTTTTGTTCAAATAATAAATTTACACCATTATTCCTGAGTATCCTGTATTTTCAATATATATATATATATATATATATATATAAAAGAATAGTTTACATTTTTTCTCTGAGACTTTTGAGGATTTCTATGTGGAAATGATGAATAAAAAGAATACTTTACATTTATCCTCTGAGACTTCTGGGAATTTCTTTATGTGAAAATGATGAAGATGGAAATACTGGGATTTGTCTAGATTTTCTTCAGCATATTCTAAACCTAAAGATCACTGTAGAGTTATATACCTCCTCTACTGTTTTTCTGGTCTTTAGACCAAAAATGCAGAAAGTGGTGGCATAACACTGAAAACTAAAACATGTTAACCTCAATAGGTCTCAGCTGAGTCAAAACTGACAGGTTAAGAGAGTGAGTGAAAATGCTGTCTTGTCTCCTGGGGTTTCCAAGGAAAGGGAAAACCAGGGGATAGATTCTAACATGTAAGAGTAATTCTTTCTGACACATCCAACAGCAATCTTAATTGCATTATAAATCTGTATTTGAGTAGCTAGATTGTTCTTTGATTTGTCACATGCTAAGATACACACATAAGATGGATCATCTGGATTTCCCCACATAGGTATTTTCTTTTCTCATTGACTTTTGGAAGACCTTTGAGTAAGTAGCATAGAACTGTGAATAATTTGCATGTTTCAAAAATTAGATAAGATTAATTGTACCCCTGGCATCTTTCTTCTTCTTCTGGGAAAGCTCTTCCAGCAAGGTTTGAAGATACTTGCAAGGTACAGACTCACAATTCATATGGATTTGTTTCACCAGAAAGTGTTCACAGGAAAATATGTCTTCCAGGTGTGTTAGAAAGGTCAAGATGAGACAAAGTTTTGCTGCTTGGCCAAGCCAAGGAGAGATGAGCATCAGCTCAGAGGAATTCAAGCACAAGAGAGAGAATAATGTTGAAGTTCTCCTGTCATCTGACATCTCTGGAGCTAGGCTGAGGAGCTCCTGTGGGCTTTGGTTCAGACAGGCCTAAGAGGAAAAGACAACAGTAGACCAATGTAAAATGTGACTCTGTAAGTGCAAGCTCATTTGAATAGGATGTGTATGCATCTCTTGTTATATGGTCCTAAAAATTAGTTTTCTGACTCTGAATCAAGAAATTTTCCTCAGGCTTCTAGATTTGGAGAGTTTATTAAGTTTATGTAAGTTGGTGTTTGTGAGCTTAAGACAAATAAAAATAAATCTAAATATCTGCAAGACAGTTTTATTTGATACTGTAAGAAGATTTTTCTCATGAAATTTCAGGTAGAATAAAGAATTTCATGAGGTTTTGTTACTCCTCTACTGTCAACCTCACAGGGGTTGACACTAATGCAAAAGTTGCAGCTTTTCTTTCAAAAAATCTCAAGAAATTTGTATGTGAGGGTCAAGTTTCAACCCAGCTTTATTGTTGCCCCTGAAATTAGTGCTGACATGTATGGTAATGTTTATTAATAAAACAGTAGGCCAATGGTAAACAAGTTTAATACCAGGCATGAATGTTTGTTATTCTGCCTTAAATGAAAAATATGTATTCTATAATGAATACTTAATTAAGATTGTGATCTGAATACAAGGAGCAGAGCTCCTACTGCTATGCAGACAAACCAGAATGAAATGAGCTACTGCCATGCAGGGGGTTTTATTAATGATGTCCAGCTTTATAAATGAATCCAATTTTAAGCCACTTTTGTCACTATCATATTGAGAGAGAGTGTAACATTCCTAACATATTTCTTTACTAGCAATTGGTAAGACTTAAGCTGAAAACATTTTTAAATTGCAGAAGTTTTCCCGCATTAAATATTTCTAATTAGCTGTTGTTACAGCCAGTTATCATTAACAATAAATGAAAATAAAATCTTTGCTCTTTTTAAATTTTTTTTAATAAAAGTCTTATTTATAAAAAGATGGGCATTGATCTGAACTCTGATTTTCCGAGCTGAAATTTTGAATGATGCTTAACTTAAATCCTTGCTATTTGGCCTCTCCTAATCTATCAGAGCACAGTTTTGCTTAACTGATTGTGTGTGCCATGCAGGATAAGTCATACAATTGGTTTTGTTGCCCCTAGTAAATGACTCTCAGGAAGAAGCTGTGCTTACTACTCCACTTGAAGAAATTTTAATATTCCCACTTGAGGGAGCAGTCATGCAAAGTCCCATACCTGTGAATAGCTTAAGTCATTTATGCATTTCTTCACTGATAACCCAAGGATTATGTGCATGTGGATTCAAATTTATCATCAGGGTTGTGATCTAAATGAGTAGCCTAATGTTTAACTCATTTAAATCTTCCAGATTGTAGACATTATTTTCACTTGTAAACCAGTTTTTCTCACTTACATAACTGGCACTTCTCTCCACCCTTGCCAACAAACACCCAGATAAATACGTTACAAAAAGACAATGTCAGCTTGCACCCAGCTTGAAAACAAAACTCTTTGGGAACAGTAAACAGCTCAGATGTCTAGTAGCAGTGCAGATGAAATAGTTCCCATTACTGCATAGATCAAAGAGGCAAACAGAAGAGCCAAGCAAGGGCTCTAGTGGGCAGGACTTCTGGTGAGCCATTTGGAAGTTCACAGTGTAAGCTTTCCTTTGCTCCCCACAAGGTCGGTTTCACTACTGACTAAGAAAAAGCAGTATTAATAGAAGGCTAAGTAGTTTCTAAAATCCAATGTCAGACTTGTCTGAGGTTTGACTCATTATCTGTCTGCCTTTTTGTTGCAAAGGTCAATATTCAAGTACTTATTCATAGTGGGGATGAGTGGAATGCTTTTCAGCCTGGCCAAAGGACGACCCCAAAATCACAGACCTCCCACCATAATGAAGTATACTGCTCCCTCTTCCTCTGCAAGAAATCGTTCATTTTTTTGGGGGGGGGGGAGGGGACAACAAAAACAAATTACAGGATTAAATAGAAAAAGAATGGGACTTTACAATACTATGTTTTCCAAGATAAGGAACTTTGTGAAATGAATGAATATTTCTTAAGAATTTAAAAATTATGACTAAAAAAAATTTGGTTTCTAACACTCTCCACCTTTTTTTCTCACAATAAATGTTTTGACAAATAAAAAGAAGTGGTTTCTTCTAAATATTTTTTTTCCATCAGCTCCACCTGTGAAAAAAATATCATGCAGAAAAGAGCTTAATTTGTCTCTGTGAAATAAATGAAAATATAATTTATCTGAGCACTGGATGTTTCTCTTATCTGATTAGTAATAGAAAGGAGAGTTTAATACTTCTAGGTCAGTGATTTGAATTGAGGTTAGTTAAGCAGTTATGTTACACAGAAGGTCATTAGTACTTTTTGTTATGAATTATGTTTTTTGGTTGACTTATCCAAAATGATGAAGAGATACATACAGAGTCTAAATTCCCACCCTTGGTTTTGTGCATAACTTTTCTTTCAGCTCTCTCTGTTCCTGTCATGGTATCTTAAGTGAAATTTTGGTCACTGCAAAATCATTCTTTACAAGGAGACTCCAAGAGTTCAGTGCCTAAATGTCTCTGAAGATTAAGGAAAAAGATTAGTTAGGCTAAGATTTCATGAGTCCAAAATTTCTGTCACAAAGAAATTGTGTGTTATTTTGGATTAATCTCTCAGGTTAGTCTTCTACATTGGAAGAAATCGTGATTTCTGATGTTGTCTAAATGTTAAGACTTTAAATATATTAACAATGCTGAAATACTTAATTGTAATTGTAAACCAAAAATAGGATTTTATAATAAATCTGTATATTACCAGGCAACTTTTATAGAACAAATAGGAACAAAATTCATTTCACTTAACTGTAGCCACTTAGAACTTAAACACCTAAAGTAAGCTGTTTTCTTAATTTCCTCAGTACTCAGAGGAGACAGATGTCTCCAGGGAACAATCCATCCCATATGTTTTATATCGTATTCTTAAAATAAGTCCCTATATCTCCCTCCTAACCACAGCAAAAGCCTGTCTGATATAAGTAGCTTTTAGAATGTTAAAATTAAGAAATCTCATCCTACTTTATAATTACAGCCCTATCCCCAAGAATATCTGAGGACTGCAAGGAGAGGAAATATTTTCCTTCTAATTTCTACCACTCTCTAAAAGGTGACCTCTGATGTGGTAGATAAATGGGGAAAATTAGTACTTTAATTTATTTATTTTCAACCAGTGTAGCTCATAAAAAAGTAACATCTTCCAAAAAAAGAAAACACATTTTTCTTGAAGCAGTAATAGAAAACACAAGACTATCATGTGATGTCTGGATAAATCACACAGATCATAGCTGTGGAACAATGGCTGTTTAATCCACATTTAATGTGTGTCACTGTTGTCTATTGATTATCTGTTAGCCTCATGCAAATGGTATGACTTATCTGTTGAAACATCTGTGCATTATTTTTAATTTTAAGTGAATTCTTTTAGTGCTTCATGAAAGGTGTCAGATTAACAGCCCCAGGGACTGAAGGCCTCTGTTTATCCGCTGACTGTATTTGAGGGATAATGATGAATCCACTCAAGCAGCTGCTTCTGCAGTTACTTATCTTGAGGGTTTGTACAACTAGTCATAAGGCCAAAACAAATTAAAACCTAGGAGACTCTGGGCCCATAGATGGAGAATAAGGGTTTTAAAATTCAAGTGTCTTCAGTAATAGTATGTTCCCATGAACTTAGAAGCTCCTGTGTGAAACTTGGGAAATGGAGATGTGAAGTGGCAGTCTTGGAACAAGTGTAAGGTACAGCCATATTTTCAATATTGTTTGCAGTTCTTGCAGCTTCTAAAAAGATAATATATCAGAGTCAGAAAAAAAATAAAGGAAAAAGTGACAAAAACGATCTATGTTTGCAGATAGGTAGTGTACAGGAAAAGATTCAGTAGTCAAACTCTGAACCTTGGGAAAATGATGATTGTGTCAGGATTCTTACAAAAGCCTGTAAAGTAATGTACAGGATGGGAAAGGAAAAGACAATACTGTATCATTAGTCCTTTAAATTAAGAAATAGGAAGGATGCAAGAGATTCTTGGAAAAAAAATTTAAACAAATGAAAATAATTTTCATGAAACTTAAAATTAAGCTGGATTTCTCATCACCACAGGATTTTTTTGAGTCTCCAAGTGGAGTAAAAAAGATGGTAGACAAGTTCAGAAAGACAAGTTCAGTTAGTCCATGGGAGGCTATTAAATACTGTGCAATGAATGTTAGCTTCAGTTCAGGAAGTGCTAACATCACGAGCTGCCAGGAGCTGGGGCAATTTATCAGTGAGAAATCACTCTGTAGTTTTATTTGTCTCATTCTTCTTTAGATGTCTTTTACTGCTCAATTTTGAAAAGAGGATCCTGCTTTGGAGTATCCTGGTGTAAAGAATCTTTAATCTCAGAAACCACTGACTCATTCATGATGAAGTCTCTTTTTTATCCTGGTAGGAAATTGCAGATTGCATTTTCATATCTTGTCTCATACTTCTCCATATACATGAATTTCCTCTTTGGAATAAAATGTTTTCACAGTCATTACATTCCATTAAAAAGATACTGAAAGAGACATGGGGAGAGACAAAACTCTACTTTGTGCACAACAATTATTTTCAGAATGATAAGGTAAGATTTAGGGAAGAGATATTTTTGGGAAGTTGTTGACCCCTATACTCCATGTATAACCACCTCCCTCCCCTTCTGGTTTTGCAGGGACACACAACTTTTGATAGTGCTGGTGAAATAAGCCACCTTTGAAGATTCCTTAATTACAATGAGAAAAATATTTCTGATAGCAGCATAAGTTATAGTGGACAATTCATAGAGAATACAGGTCTTAAAACATGGATCAGGAATCTGACTCTGAGATAGACGCTGGTAGGAAGATACTGGATGTATTTGAAGAGAGCAGGTACAGACATTGTATTTCATATTATAACTCTCCTTTTCATTATTTTAAACAAACCTTCATTTATGTGTGACCGTCTGTGTGGTTTGGAGACAAAATGGAAATAAGAAGTTGTAATAGAATCATAGAATCATCAGAGTTGGAAAGGACCTTAAAGATCATTGAGTTCCAACCCCACTGCCTGGCAGGGACATCATCCACTAGATCAGGTTGCCCAGGGCCCCATCAAGCCTTGTCTTAAAAGCTTCCAGGGATGAGGCTTCCACCACCTCTCTGGACAACCTGTTCCACTGTCTCACCACCCTCACAGTGTATGGAAAGGATGCAAGGGATCCTCAGTCCACTTATGCTTAGTATTGACTCCTTTGCAAACTAAGAGCTTGCTTAAGGTGTTAAGACAATAGACTTCTTTTCAGGCAATGAAAGAAGGAATAGAGGGGTACCTGTAATTCTGCATATAATCATCAGAATTCCTGATATGTTTTCAAGGCATCAGGGGCAAAAAATTCCAAGTGGGATGCCTGAGATGCTCGATATTTCCTCCCATTCTGTACCCTAGATACATCATGATCTTTTCAATTATAAATTCAGTTGCCCAGCTCCACACAAACCCTATCTTAAATATTGATTTTCTGTGCTTATTAAAGGCTTTCTTGGGAGTAGGAGAGGATTAAGGGACATTAATATGGTTGAATGGATATTTATGCATTCTGCTGTGTTTAGGTCACTGCCAGTCTAGTTACAGTTCAGGTTTGAAGATATAAATAGTATTCCAGGAATAATACATTATTGCATATAATTCTATAATATATAGCTATAATACATCATCCCACTATAGAAGAATATTTTTTCCTATTCATGTCAGGACCTATCTTTTTTGTGGAAAAACAGAACAGGCAATTTTAACTTAAAGCAAAGCAGGTAGGTGAGAAAGATAGAAGATTGATACAGGCAACATCTCATGGCCTTGAAAAAGACAAACAGAAAGAGATAAAGAATATTCTTCTACTGCCCTAGTGACCTGTGTCAGGGAATAATACCTGGTCCTTGGCCAGCTGGGGCGGACTTGCGCTTGTTTTCACTGTTGCTGGAAACTGTCCACTTTTTTGTGTGTGGGGGTTTTGTTTGTGGGTTGTTTGCTTGTTTGTTTGAATTATTATTTGTAGTTTTGTTTGATTTTGATTTTTGTTTAGACATCAGAGCTTGATGCTTCACTCTTCACTGAAACATTGAAACAAAGTAGTGTATGCATGGGGCAGAATCCCTGGGATGATCTGTGGATCAAAGTGTAGTTGCCCCTTTGTGACTCAATAAGTTCTCTGTTCAGCAGTAGACCCTCTTCAAGGCACCTCCTGATGAAGATACACAGGACGTCTTATCTGAACAAGCTACTTAACCCTAGTACAGGGTTTTCTGCAAACACACATATGCACACTTCCTATTTCTGGAAGACAGATTATGACTGCATGATGGAGGGGGTAAAGGAGAGAAGGACATGAGAAAAGGGACTTAAGTTTACCTGATCTGCCCTTCATTTTCTGTCCTTTTCTTCAAAAGTACTGCACTGTCATGTTTAAGCAGTAAATGGATGCTAAAGCACTGCAGAGTCGGACTGGATATTAAAATAGCACAGCTATTCTAGATGTACATCAGTCCTGTAGCCTTAGGTACCTGAGGGCTGTCCTTGTGGAAGAAAAAAAGAACAACAAGCAAGCAACAAAAAGAAAGGTCTTAAGTTATCACGGACAATGAGGGCTCCTTCCATCCCATTCTTGCGCTTGTGGTCTGTATTCAGGAGGCAGGAAATGAAGGACATCATTCTTCTCTCTTTGCCTTCTTCCAGTACAGTTCTTCACTCTGCCTCCAGGAAGCCTCCCTCAGTCATCCAGAGACCTCAGGCTACTCTGTCCCCTGTCAGCAAGGTTCACACAATTGGAACCGGTTAGACACCTTTTTCAGCTTGCTTAGAACAGATATTTGGGGCATTTTTGCCACTCTACTTTGGTAAGAAATTCTAAGAATTAATTTTCTATTAAGGTTACATCTGAAGGGCACATTGTTCAGTTCAGTCATTACTTGTACTCTAAAATAAATTATAGATATTGCTGAGAGAGGTAATAAATAAAAAGGAATGGTGTCTTAGCAATCATTTCTTTATGTACTGGTGTTTTCTGGGCACACTAAACCCAGAAGTTTGACAGGACATTCCTTGACAAGACCTTTTACCAAGGAATTAAAGGTTCCTTTACCCAGTGGATTTGAAAAATCATCCCTTACAAATCACATTTTCCTCTGCATTAAAAAAACCCAAACCCAAACACACCACAAGAAAACCCCAAAAAACCCCAACCAACCAAAAAAAAACCCCAAACCAACAACAAAAAAGCCAACAAAACAACCCCAAACTAAAAAGCTCAAACGTTTTCTGAAAATTGATGAATTATTGCAAACGACCTTGTTTACCTTTAAAATATACTAAGGCACTTTTGAGTTGTTGGTTATATTGGTTATAACCCTTTTCTTGTTAAATGGATAATCAGATAAGACATTCTTGATTGAAGCGTACCATGAATCTGGGAAGGTCACCTCAAATGTACTTTCCATTGCTGATAAAGATTCATAGTTTTTATTCCAAAAGAGACCTTATGTAACTCTTCCAGCATAACATAGGTCAGATAACTTTGCTTGATAATTCTGCATCAAATCAGAATGAAATCATACCAAGGAATACAGATACTACCTAATTTTCCACTCTGTAACTTCCTTCAACCCTACACACATACATGTGTATGTGTCTCTTTCACAAGACTTCCTTAGATCATACTGAGCTCAGAATAACTACCTATTATAGCTTTGAGTGAAAAGCCATAAAGGGAAATAGTATAATACTTAGCAGCTGGTCTAAGATTAAAACAGAGGAAGGAGGCAGTAGGTCACAGAATGGATGTGACAGAGAAGAGAAAGTAATGAGCAAGCTACTGTATTTCCAAGAACTCCATTCAAATTAGTGCATACTATACCAGTAGGTCATACAGGAAAATAACTTGGGTGGTTCCAAGTCATTCTGGATTGTGGTGGGCATTTGTCAATATCATCAGGTATTCCTTAATATCAGGACACATTTAGTGTGTGAAGTCCTTTGGGTAAAATGGACTAGTGGGAAAGGTTTTCAAGTCAGAATTGATGTGAGCAAGAAGTATATGCTATGGAAAAAACCAATTTTGGTGAGACTAATGCAGTTTTTCTATGTTGGATTAGAAAAAATGTCCCAGATTCTATACTTTGGCATTTTTACTTAAAGGACCGACAACACCTTGTTGTGAAAGCTGATACAATTTATTTATTTATTGTCTAAATAGGATAAATCAAAATCCTGTCTGTTCTACTTTGATTTGTGAAGAATTGCACCATAGACATATGCACATGCAATACGCTAATTTCAGGGATAAGAGGGTGTCCCAGTTCTTAAACGATCCACCCCCTAATGCTTTCAGTTGTAGTTTTTAACAGCCCATTGTATTGTTCAATATTTCCAGAGGCTGGTGCATGATAGGGGATGTGATACACCCACTTGATACCGTGCTCTTTGGCTCAATTGCCTACGAGATTGTTTTTGAAATGAGTACCATTGTCTGACTCAATTCTCTCTGGAGTACTGTGGTGCCACAAGATCTGCTTTTCAAGGCCCAGGATAGTATTTTAGGCAGTGGCATGAAGCACAGGACATGTCTCCAACCATCCAGTGGTTGCCTCCATCTCTTCCTTGATGTCCTGAATTGTTATGGGCCCACTGAGCTAAGAACAATTCACCTTTATGTTCCCAGTCCAAGTCAGTTTGGAACACTCTGGCAGCCTGGTCTGCTTGGTAGTTGTTTTTATGTTCCTCCATGGCCCAACTTTTAGGTATGTGGGCATCCACATGATGTACTTTAACAGTTAGCTTATCCAGCTGAGCACCAATATCCTGCCATAGTGTGGCAGACCAAATGGGTTTACCTTTTTGTTGCCAGTTATTGTTTTTCCACTGCTTTAGCCAGCCCCATAAGGTATTTCCTACCATCCATGAGTCTGTGTACAGATAGAGCACTGGCCACTTTTCTTGTTCAGCAATGTCCAAGGCCAGCTGGATAGCTTTTACCTCTGCAAACTGACTCGATCCACCGTCTCCCTTGGCTGCTTCTGCAACTTGTCGTGTGGGACTCCACACAGCAGCTTTCTATTTGTGATTGTTTCCTACAAGACGGCAAGATCCATCAGTGAACAGAGCATATCGCTTTTCATTATCTGGCAACTGATTGTATAGTGGGGCTTCCTTGGCTAGAGCTACTACTTCTTCAGGGGGCATTCCAAAGTCTTTGCCTTCTGGCCAATCTGTGATCACCTCTACAATTCCTGGACTGGGATTTCCTATCCGAGCTCTCTGTGTGATTAATGCAACCCATTTACTCCATGTAGCATCAGTGACATGATGAGTAGAAGGAACCTTGCCCTTGAACATCCAGCCTAATACTGGTAGCCGTGGTGCCAGGAGGAGATGTGTTTCAGTACCAACTACTTCTGAAGCAGCTCGGACTCCTTCATATGCTGCTAATATTTCTTTCTCAGTTGGAGTATAGTTAGATTCGGAGCCTTTGTATGCTCAGCTCCAAAATCCTAGGGGTCTACTTCGGGTTTCCCTTCGTGCTCTCTGCCTGAGGCTCCAAGTAGGACCATTACTCCCAGATGCAGTGTAGAGCACATTTTTAATGTCCTGTCCTGTTCGAACTGGCCCAAGGGCTACTGCTTGTACAATCTCTCGTTTGATCTGCTCAAAGTCTTGTTTTTGTTCAGGGTCCCAGTTAAACTGTTTTTTCTTTCAGGTCACTTCATAGAGAGGCTTTACAATTTGGCTGTAACCAGGAATATGCATTTTCCAGAAGCCGACAGTACCTAAAAAGGCTTGGGTTTCCTTTTGTTAGCTGGTGGGGACATAGCTCTTATTTTGTTGATGACCTCTGTTGGAATCTGGCAATGCCCATCTTGGCATTTAACTCCCCAAAACTGGATCTCCTGTGCAGATCCCTTGACCTTGATTCTTTTGATGGCAAACCCAGCATCTAAAAGAATTTCAATTATTCTCTTATCTTTCTTGAAGACTTCTTGTGCTGTGTTACCCCACACAATGATGTCATCGATGTACTGCAGGTGTTCTGGAGCTCCACCCTTCTCCAGTGCAGAATGGATCAGTCCATGGCAAATGGTAGAACTGTGTTTCCACCCCTGGGGCAGTCAATTCCAGGTGTATTGGATACCTCCCCAGGTGAAAGCAAACTGCTGCCTGCACTCTGGTGCTATAGGGATGGAGAAAAAAGCATTAGCAATGTCAGTTGTGGCATACCACTGAGCTGTCTTTGATTCCAGTTCATACTGAAGCTCTAGTATATCTGGCATGGCAGCACTCATCTCTGGTGTAACTTCATTCAGGCCACGATAGTCCACAGTTAGTCTTCATTCCCCATTAGATTTTCGCACTGGCCATATGGGACTGTTGAAAGGTGAGTGAGCTTTGCTAATCACTTTCTTCCTCTCTAGTTGTTGGATTAGCTTTTTGATGGGAACTACAGAGTCTCGGTTGGTACGATACTGTCGTCGATGCACCACTTTAGTAGCAATTGGCAACTTTTGGTCCTCAACCTTCATCTGCCCCACAGCAGAAGACTCCTCTGAAAGTCCAGGCAGGATAGCCAACTGCTCAATATCAGTCTCTACAGCTGCTATCCCCAAAACTCATTTATACCCTTTTGGGTCTTTGTAATATCCTCTTTTGAGAAAGTCTATGCCAAGGATGCATGGGGCATCAGGACCAGTTACAATAGGGTGCTTTTCCCATTTATTCCCAGTTAGGCTCACTTCAGCCTCTAATACAGTCAGTTCTTGAGATCCTCCTGTCACTCCAGTAATAGTGACAGATTCTGTACCTTTATGATTCGATGGCAATAAGGTACATTGTGCACCAGTATCTACTAGGGCTCTATACTTCTGTGGTTCTAACGTGCCAGGCCATCGAATCCACACAGTCCAATAAACTCTGGTATCCCTATCCTCCACCCGGCTGGAGGCAGGGCCCCTCTAATTGTGAAGGTACTCCCAGTATTAGCAACTGTGTTCACTGGATTCAGAGTGTTTACCGGGTTTACAGGATTCGCTGGACTCACAGGATTTGCAAAGCTCACATGATTGGTCAAATTCACAGCATTCGTTTGGACCATGTGAACTACTTTTTCATTCCCTCTATTTCCATTTGAAGACCATGAATTTTGAGCGCCGCATGAATGACAAGTGACCGGAGCAGTATTCCTCCATCTGAAGTTCTGTCTACCCTGGTTTTTACCTTGTAACTGATGTACACGTGCTTGTACTGCTGGGGTAGGCTTTCCATCCCACCTATTCATGTTGTCTCCACACCCCTGAAGGAGAGACCATAGGGTACATCGTGGCATGTACTGTTGCTGTCTAGCTGGTTTCAGAGAAGCACATTTCCTCTTGATAGCTTCAACATGAGCCCATTCAGGAGAACAAGAGAATCTTCTCTCCCTCCTGTCTAATCTATCAATCAGTTTCTCAACTGATTTCTTAGTTTCTAGAGCTATTTCCTCCAGGGCTGNTCGAGTTATTTCCTCGAGGGCTGATACACGAGCCTGTAGGGGACCAGAGATGCTATCTTCATACTGTCGTACTTTGTTAGCCACTTCCATTACAGATGGTATCTCACCATCTCTTCCCCAGATCATTGTTGACAAGGTGTGGGAATATGTTGATGGTGCACTTTGCACAAATTTACTCAGCATAGGTCTTGTACATTGTGCTGCATCAGGGTTTACTACTCGCCCATCACCATAAATTACCTCTCGCACAGCCAGTTCTCTCAGGTACTGGATACCTTTCTCCATGGTGCTCCATTTACTTGGGCGACATTCAATGTCATCTTTATTGGGATTCCTCTCTCTTATAGCTGACAAAAGTCACCTCCAGAGGCTGCGAGTACTGACACTTCTCGCAATAGTTTTATCAATGCCTCCATCTTTGGCCAGGGATCCAAGCTGTCTGGCCTCTCTACCATCAAGATCAATAGAACCAGCTCCACTATCCCAGCATCGGGTCAGCCATGTAGTGAGTGACTCATGATCACGACGGCCAAATTCCTTTCTCACATTTCGCAACTCCTTCATAGACAAAACTCTGACTATGTCTCCATCTGATTGGATTGCCCTGGAAGAGGGATGTGTATCCCCTCTAGAAAGATTTGCTCCCCATCCATCTCGTCTAGAGGGGCTTTTCCCCCGGGAGTCTGCTGTAGCAGAAGGACCTTCCCCAGGTGAGCTTGGTGCAGAATCACTTGCTCCATTGTCATCTGACACATCTGATACCACTGGGTGATCTGGTTTTTTTAGATGCTTTTCCCCAGTCACAGGAGCATCAGCCTTTACGTCCTTAGTTACAGGAATGTTAGGTTTCACTTCTGGTTTGACTGCAGATGGACCTTCCCCATCATGGGTTACTGGGGGAGCTGGGCTGGGTGAGCGAGAGGGCACGTCCTTACATTTTTTCACAGGAGCAACTTGTACTGCTACAGGCTGTGTAGGAGTGGTCACAGTGGCTGATACTGTAGCTGTACTCCCTGTTGAAGTTGTCACAGCTACAGAAGCAGAACCACTGAGGGGGGGTACAGAGGCTTGTGGGCTCTTAGCACCACAATGTTTGCAGGTGCTCTGTATAGAAGCAGAGTCAGTAAGGACGAGTGAGGAAGCCTGTGGGCTCTAGGCAGCTGCAGGACCTGGTGCTGGCACATCACGGCTGGTTGAAGCTGGCCAGACAGAGTCTGTTGCTGTTGGAGACGTGCTGGGCTCTGGGCTGTTTGCTGTTGAAGTTAGTACAGCTGCAGGAGCAGTGTTATCTGCTGCTGTGGAAGCAGGAGTGATAGGAGAAGACTCAGACCCACCTGCCTCAGCCTTTTCTGCTGCCTGGGCTGTACCAAGCTCTGCTGCAGGGGCCGAGGTGGCTGCTGTAGCAGAGGTGGTGCGAGGGGAAGACAAGGAGGCTGCCAGAGATGCATGCTTGTAAATATACCACACGAGAATGAGATTCCGAAAAATGGATAAAAAATTAAATGCTAACAATAATGTTAATGGTGAAGGCAATATGATGTCTTCAATATAACTGTATATGAAATCTTCAAAACTGAGTGGAATCTCAGACTCGGCTGGATCCAGATTACTGAAAAAAAGTGTAACACCCCGGAGATAAACTCAAAGTGTAGTCAGTAGCCAAATTCACAAAATAACCCCCATAGTACAGAAAGACATCCACCAATCATGTAAGTGCAATGTAAACCAGCACTAAACACAATAATATAACAGTAAAGATTTCACAGTGTCGGTAACAGGTACAACTGAGATAAACAGTCAGAACAAGGAAACACCAACCTAAGAATTGAGAGTGGGTACAAAACAATGCAAAATACCACCCCTGGATTGTATCTAAAATTGATTGCATCAGGAGTTGAAACAACATTGTTTTCAGTCACTCCATCATGATGCAAGTAGTTTGTTTTAACTTCCAACCCTTAAAGACTCTCAGAGAAAAAGTTCTGACACTTTTTCAACTACAGAAGCTGGAATTTATTTGGGGCAATTAATCAGAACTCTAATTAGTTCCACGTTGGGCGCCAAAAAGCTGTCGAGAGTTGAGGCTGGGCTGACCACCAACCCAATGACAGATGCTTCCCTCTTACCCCCCTCGTCGTCCCCCATGGGAAGGGAAAGGGGATAAAAGAGAGACAGAGAGACTTGCGGATTGGAAAATAAAACTAAAACTACCTTTATAATAACAATAATGTTAAATGAAATATATGCAAATATGTACAGAACCCAATACCGAACCCAAACCCCCCTCGATGGTAACTACGTCACCACTGATACTGTGGCAGTAGGCCTCAGCAGCAGATGAGTCCGGCTCAGGGGCTGGATCCTGGTACTGGATGCAGGAACTTGGGGATCACCGAAGCACAGGAAAACAATCCAGCAATCCGGGAATCAGGAAAGGGAATCTCACAAGGGAATCAGGAATCAGAATCCCCCAAGAGAAATCTAGCAAGGGAAAAACTCCAACAAGGAAAGATCTAGCAAGGGGGACTGACCCCCAGTTTATATATCAAATATGACATATATGGGATGGAACACTTTAGTTGGACAGTTTAGAGTCACCTGTCCTGTCTGCTCCTCCCTGACGGTGGACCCTTTACCTTGCACCCCCCCAACAGGAGACACAAGATTTAGCAGTGACCTTGCTCTGCATACCAATCCCTGGTCGTAAATCTAAACATTAGGCCTTATCACTGCTAGAAGCTGGCAGTGTCTGTGAAAACATGCTGCTAGTTTCAGAAAGTGCAGTTTCTTAGAGGAGCTTCAGCTAAAAAGTAAGATCACTGAACAGTTAGTTCTGTTCTAACCCAAACCAGGACAGAGGGCAATTTAGTTTTCTTCATTCTAAACTTTTCCTTTTATTTTTCCAGGACCTCAAAGATGAACTTTTGTGTGGGTAATAAACTTATTAAAAACAGAATACCTAAGTACAGAGCCTTACTGCTGCCTGATTGCTGCACTAATATGCCCTGAGGTTTTAAACTCATTTTCTTTATTGGCACTAGGGCATTTCTGGGCTCTTAACTTTAGCTAGCTTCCTCTTCAACAAACAGCTAACCCCAAATCACATAAGAAATTAACTAACCAGAATGACTGAGTTGCATTTCTGATCAAGTCTCTTCTGAATATTTTAGCCCAGGTTATTTATTGAAGCATGGTAAGAAAAAGATTTATTCAGTCGTTGGAAATTGTTCATGGATCATTTTAATGTGAAGACGACCTCATCTTCTTTAAAAGAGAAAAATTAATTACTAATGAGCATTAAAAAATCCAAGAGAAATCACTTGGCTTTAGTAACACATAACTGCATCAACTTTGTCTGAAAATTATGAGTAGTTTTCATGAAAGCTTATTGCAGCTTTTGTTGCTTTTTCTTGATGGTGTCATAGAACTGTGGTTCTATTGCAGAACAATAATAATTTGTGCTTATGCCACCTTTCATTAATGTCCCTCATAAACATTATTTAATTAAGACTTACATGGCTCCAAAAGTTTTGGGTTGGTATCGGGGTTTTTTGTGTGTTTTTTCATTTTTTTGTGCGGGGGTGTTTTTTTGTTTTTTGTTTCTTTGTTTGTTTGTTTAGGGTTTGTTGTTGTTTGGCCTGATTTGATTTGGGTTTTTGTTGGTTTGTTGTTTTTGTTTTGTTCTTCATATTTAACACTGACACTGATGTATTTCTTTGAGAAAGCACCAGTTTTTCAAGCCCTTTTCCACTTTTCTTGGTAAAGATATTGACATTTTTTATGGGGGACTACTATGCAGATAAGCATATGTTCATTGACTACAGTACAGAGTTACTCTAGAGTGAACTCTATACATGAGAGAGTTAAGTACCTTTAGAGGTCAAACTGAAGATAGTTTAGTCACCATAGCTCTTTCTCTCATTCACAGTGGTAAGCCTAGTGAATGCTGTACTTTCAGCTCACACCAGTAAATTAGAGGATGTACCTGAACACTGGAAAAACTTCTGAAGAGTTGGACTCAGCCCTGCAGGACGTTCCCCAGGTCAACAGTTATTCTCTTCTGAATCTCTCCCTAAATTAAACTTAATAAAACAGCCACAATGACAAAAAACAGTTTTGGGAATAATTTCATTTACTGGTATGGATGGACCCAGGGAATCCTAGCTGCTGTATGAATATATTGCTAAGTTCACTAAAAAATGTCATCCTCCTACGTAGAAAATAATGTTTTGTAAACATACAGTTCAAATAAAATTTAGAGTATCTTGTGATCTAAAATCCATTTGATGGTGAGGAAGTTGGATCCTGTCAGCTGAAACTGGTGTCTATACATTTTCTTCTTTACTATCTCTGAAAGCAGTAGTAAGAGGAAATATTTCAGGATTTTTCTGGTTCTTTAGGATGAGATCCCAAAGCACTCATCTGGAGGTGAGACCAAAAATTGATGGAATTTTAGTGTCGGGGGAGAGACCATGCACAGCTGGGACTGTGCTGAAAAGCATGGGAATACATGCATTTTACAGAACAGTCCTTAGTTTCTTGGTGAATCTGTTTATAGAGATTTTGGAAATTAATGAATTTATTATGTTGGACTCCACAACTTCCCTTTGGAAAGACTGGGCTTTGTGAGGAATTAAGTTATGCTTGCTACTTAACACTTTGTATTAAGTCTCTGGACTAGTCTAATAGGGCTGGTATACATCATCTAAGTATTCTTTCATTTGATTAATATGTAACATAAAATAGGGTGAATTTCTTCAAGATTATCTGGCCCGCTGGACCAGGTAATATCAATGCAAGTAACTCACCTGTTCAAATCTGGATGGAAATAAAATTACTAAGTTACACAAGGATTGCATTCTGAGTGACAGCCATCTGGTTATTCTTAGCTTTTGGCAGGTTCTGCCTGGGTATCAGACTTGGAGTTCACTGTATTCAGCTCTACGGTGTTTAAAAGTGTGCCTAGAAAGCTTTTCCAAAATTTGTTTTTGCCAAAAATGGTTCAGTTCTGCTTTATCTCCTCTTCTATCATACCATTCCTTCCATTCTTCTTGTGTCAGCTTTGGTGCTTACCTAACTATAAAATAAGTACGTTCAGCACACTAATTCTGCATAATATTAACCAATTATCCATAGCAATTCCAAAATGAAAAATTGATCTGGTTAATCAAGGAGTGAGAAACAGTAAATTTGACACTGCCTGGGAGGGGAAGGATCTGCAATCCTTGGTGGTCCCAAGTTATGAATTTGGCTCAGACCTTTCTCAACAGCATGCCAACAGCCTGATAAACGCAGAGAGTTTACAATTAAGACAGGATTTCCACCGTGAGTGTGTTACGAGACAAAATCGTCTTGTAGTTGTTCTTTTCTGTGCTTAAGATTTCTGTCTGAAGACAGACATTCAGTGTTCAGCCTGTCACGTATATGCTTGCTTTTCTACCTCTTCCTGCTGTGGCTGACCCATACACTAACCTTTTATTATGAGCTTCACTGATCCCTGAATCAAATTTAATCATATCTTATCTACTTCTGTGGATCAGTGCATCTTCATTCTTGACTCCATATCTAACAGGACATTAAAGAGGAAAAATGAAGTCACAGAAGAACAGCTCAATTTTTTTTCACCTGAGAGAGATTCCAGAAATGTCCACAAAGATGTTTTAAAATAAATGATATAATATAATAATGTTATCA
The DNA here is from genome assembly GCA_013399015.1 of Galbula dea. NCBI lineage: Eukaryota > Metazoa > Chordata > Aves > Piciformes > Galbulidae > Galbula > Galbula dea. The sequence continues at coordinate 31,144 of VWZX01008626.1, read as the reverse complement.
AACTAGTCCATGCTGTACTTCAGAATTTCTCCTTAGTTTTAGGAAGACTACATTGGCCAAAAGTATGTATTACTGGTAGGAACCTGAGAGTCTTAGAGTTAGTAAAGGAATACCTTCACGTACAAACAGACTCAAAAAGTCTTGATGTGGCCTCAGGACTTGTAGTAATGTGTAGAAGTGCAATAATTGGTGGACTTCAGTTATTCCCTAGAAGGCAGATGGACACTCCTGTGAGGTAAGATTCCCTCAAATTAAGTTATTATCACCTCCCTCACCTGAGCTGAAGTAGCTAATTAGATATATTACTTCATCGCTTTTCCAGGGTCAAATATGTTATCATAGTCATTGTAATCTGTGATGTTTCTTCATAAAGATACTAATCTTTACGAAGAATATAATTGCTTTTTCTCCTCAGATGAATCCACGTAAGGCTGGAATTAAAAAAATAATAATTAAAAACTTGGGAAATAAAGAAAGAAAATAAAATAGGAAGACATAGTTGTTGGGGTTTTTTTCACAACTCACAGAATGTCCTGAGTTGGAAGGGACCCACAAGGATCATCGAGTCCAACTCCTATAGGCACAGGACAACCCCAAAGTCACACTATGTGGCTAAGTGCATTGTCCAAGTGCCTCTTAAACTCCGTGAAAGTTGGGGCCATGACAGACCTCCCTGGGGAGCCTGTTCCAATGCTTCCCCACTCTCTGGGTAAAGAAGCTCTTCCTAACATTCAACCTGAATTTCCACCGGCTCTGCTTCATGCCATTACCCCGGGTCCTGTCTCTGGTCACCAGAGAGAAGAGGTCAGCACCCACCCCTTCCTCTCTGCAGAGGAAGTCATACACAGCCATGACGTCTCCCCTCAGTCTCCTCCCGGCTGAACAAACCAAGTGATTTCATCTTTTCTTCATATGTCTTCCCCTCCAAGCCCTTCACCATCTTTGTGGCCCTCCTCTGGACACTCTCCAACAACTTCCTGTCCCTCTTGTATTGTGGTGCCCAAAACTGCACACAATACTCATGACCTATTAAGCAAGAAAAGAAAAAAGGAAAGAAACTTTAAAGATATTTGTAGTATGATGGGTGAAAATCTGAGAGTAACTGAAAAAAAATAGTGAAACTGAATGCTGGCAGAGCAAAATGACAAAGAGAAAAAATAAAAGAGGGGTTGGAAAGAATGGACTCAACAAGAAGTAGTTTTAGAATGTTAAACTCTAGTTGAATTATGAGCTCTGGGTGTCCCTGTCCCTTCACTGAAGTTATTGCAGTCATGAACACTTTGTGCTTTAAAATTAAATATTGGTAAATCTAATTGTCTCCTGTGAAGTGGAACCTAGGATTACTGTATCTTAAAGCTATGAAATAGAGTGGCAAGAGGCAGAAAAATTAGATCTATAGTCTATAAATGATGCTTTTTTTAGACTCTGAAGAAGCATTTAAGATACATCTTCTCTCAACAACTTTATCATATGTCCAGTGAGGACAATCAGAATTACAGTTCATTTCAGTGCTTAGTACTTTTTCCTGCCAAGTGATCCCTAGCCATATCAAAAACATTGGTACGCCCATTCAAAATATATCAAATTCCTCAGAACAGCTGAGGGACTTTCTGCTCCCAGTTGGGAACTTCAGGGGAGCTTTTATCTCCCGTGAACAGTTAAGTTTGTGTGACCACGTGCTAGATGATGTACAAGACCCAGCCGGCCTGCTTCTCTGTTGGAGAGGCAGGGGCATCTGGGGGAGTGGTGCGGTCCACCTGGGCTACTTAAACAGCCCAGGAGCTGGAACACATGGCTCAAGGGAGTGGTGTGAGTCATCCAGGCTCATTGATGCTGCCTGTGAGGCCAGTTTCCTGTAAATATCCCAGCATTGTTGTAACTTGCCTCAGGGCTGCTGTTGGAAAAACAGTGGGCACCCAGACTGAGGCCCCACAAAAACATGTTGGTGTCCAGGCCTCTGGCTGCAGAGCCTGGCATTTGCAATGGAAGGTAGTGGAGATAACACCTGTGTCAGATGTGAAGAAGTGAATGATCTGCTCAGTATGGTGGCTGAGCTGAAGGAAGAAGTCATGAGACTATAAGACTATTTGAGACTATAAGAGAATGTGAAAAAGAGAGAGAATGGTAGAGCCAGACCCTGCCATTTTTGAGAGAAGGGGCAGTTGACGAGGGCTGCACAAGAAGGAGGGGATAGCCAATCTCTCCTGCTGCTGCAAAAAGATGACCCAAGAGATGGGGGGTAATGGAGGCAGATCCCTCTCCAGAGAAGCAGAAGAGGCAAGAGAGACACCTGCTGGCATCCTCTGTCTTCTCAGTTCCCCATGAACAATAGGTATGGGGCTCTTGTAACAGAAGGCATGGCAAAGGTGGAAGATAGAGGACTAAATGAAACAGGTGGCTCTAGGAAAGTTCATGGCTGTGACAGAATGTGAGAATCTTCCTTGCCTGCCTTATCTCCCCAGGTGCCTCTAAGAAATAGATAGGAGGCCTTGCTGGAAGACAGCCAGTCTAATGGGCATGTGGAAGACAGGCAACCTGTACTAGAGGTCTTACTGCAGTCAGTTAGGATTTCTGGACAAATCACAACCTCTTCCACAAAGAAGAAGAGATGTGGTTGTTGGAGACTCGCTGCTAAAGGGAACAGAGGGTCCAATATGCAGGGTTGACCCTCATCACAGGGAGGTCTGCAGCCTTCCTGGAGCCCGAATTAGGGACATTACTAGGGAACTTCCCAACATGCTGCAGTCAACAGAGTTTTATCCACTACGAATCTTTCAGGCAGGTGGAGAGAAAGCTGCATCCTGCCGTCTGAGGGGAATGAAGAGAGATTTCAAGGCCTTAGGACAGTTGATAAAAGAGTCTGGGGAGCAAGTTATTTTCTCTTCCCTACTTCCAGTACCTCACCATGATATGAAATGGAGTAGAAGAATTCAGTCCACAAATACCTTGCTCCAAGACTGGTGCTACAGGCACGGCTTTGGGTTCTTTGATAATGCCTGATTTTACAAGATATTGGGCCAGATGATAGGAGGTGGAAGAGGCTTCTCTTCCAGGGGAAAAAGGATTCTAGGACAAGAACTAGCAGAGCTCATCCATTGGGCTTTAAACTAGTTTCGAAAGGGGATGGGGTTGTTGCCAGGTCTGCACCACTGGGGCACTGTTCTAGTGCTAGTACTAATACAGACCAGAAGGCCTCCCACCCCTAGGGTAAAATTGGCATGTTCAGCTCGCTCCCTGAAATGCCTGTATACCAAAACACCCAACATGGGGAACAAATAGGAAGAGTTAGAAATCTGTGTGCCATCAAGGGGTTATGATCTGGTGGCAATTACAGAGACATAGTGGGACAGCTCTCATGACTGGAATGTGGTCTTGGATGGCTATGTCCTTTTCAGGAAAGACAGGTGTACAAGGCGAGGTGGGGGAGTTGCTCTTTAAGTGAGAAAGCAACTGGAATGTATTGAGTTCTGTCCAAGGGTAAATGAGGGGTGAGTTGAGAGTTTATGAGTATGAATTATGGGGCAGGCTAAAATGGGTGATACTGTTGTGGGTGTTTATTACAGGACACCTGATCAGGATGAGAAAGATGATGTGGCTTTCTCCAGGCAGCTGACAGTAGCCTCACAATCACAGACCCTGGTTCTTCTGGGGGATTTTAATTACCAAGATATTTGCTGGAAAGCCTATTCAGCCAGCCATTCACAGTGCTGGAGGTTCCTCCAATGCATTATTGGTAACTTCTTGATGCAAATTGTGGATGAGCCCACTAGGAGAGGAGCGCTGTTAGACCTGATGTTCAGTAACATGGAGGGCCTGGTTGAAGAGATAAAGGTTGAGGGGAACCTTGGCTGAAGGGATAACGAGATCGTAGGGTTCAGGATCTTGTGTGGTAGGAACAGAATACCTAGTAGGATCACAATCCTAGACTTCAGTGGGTCCATCTGTGACCTTTTCAAGAAATTGCATGGGGAAATCTTATGGGACAGGGTGTGAGAAGATGAAGGGGCCCAAGAGAGTTCATTAACATTCAAGGACCACTTTTTCCAAGCTCAAGAGCATCCTGACATGTAGAAAATTGAGGAAGGGAACCAGAACAGCTTGGTTAAGTAGGGAACTGCTTGGCATACTCAAGTGGAAGAAAAGAGTCTACAGATCATGGGAGGAGGGGTTGGCCACATGGGAAGAGTACAGGACTGTTTTCAGAAGTTGTAGGGAGGCAACTAGGAAAGCTGAGGCCTCTCTGGAATTAAATCTTGCAAGGGCGGTCAAGGAAAATAGAAAGGGCTTCTTCAAATACATTGCCTGAAATATTAACACTAGCAGCAATGTAGGCCCCCTGCTGAATGAGGTGGGTGCCTTGGAGACAGAAGATACAAAGAAGGTGGAGTTATTGAATGCCTTCTTTGTCTCCGTCTATACTGTGAGAGACTGTTCTCAGGAGCCTCCAGCCCCTGAGCCCCCAGACAATGTTAGGATACTGGAGGAGTATTCCTTGGTTGATGAGGACTGGATTAGGGAGCAGTTAAGCCATCTTGACATCCATAAATCTATGGGACCTGATGGGATGCACCCGTGGGTGTTGAGGCAGCTGACAGAAGTCACAGAATCACAGAATGTAAGGTCATTGCGAGGCCACTATCCATCATCTTTGGTAAGTCCTGGGGAACAGGAAAAGTGCCTGGGGATTGGAGGAAGGCAAATTTCACTCCAGTCTTCCAGAAAGGAAAGAGGGAGTACCCAGGTAACTATAGACCTGTCAGTTTCACCTCCATCCCTGGAAAAGTAATGAAACACATTATCCTTGACTCTGTGTCTAGATATATCATGTGTAAGGGTGTCATTGGGAACAGTCAGCATGTGTTTACCAAGGGGAAGTCATGTTTGACCAACCTGATAGCCTTTGATGAGGACATAAGCAGGTGGATAGATGATGGTAGATTATTTATGATGTCACAAATGTGGGTCCCTGGCAGGCTACAAACCTCTCTAGAAAGGTTGGCTGGGTGAAAAACGGGTGCCTCAGTACCTCTTAGTGAGGAGTCTTCAATTTCTAACATGTTCCTGGTTTTGGTTTTGGTTTTGGTTTTATTTTTTGTGGCACTGGTCTTAATACAGTTGGTCTGTTTCTCAGGCCTTGCACAAATGTCTTTCTCTTGGTCCTGGGTATTTGATGAACAACTATTGCTTTCCAGCCCCAAAATGTCATATCTGTTATGCAGAGGCACATCAGTAATGTGAGGGAGATGACTCTTCCTGTTCTGAGCAGACACAAGAGACCAGTCCTCTCTGTCATTGCCAGCCCACTCTCCAACATCTTTAGTAAGTCCTGGGGGACAGGAGAGGTGCCTCAGGATTGGAGAAAAGCAAATGTCAAACCAGTCTTCAAAAAGGGCAAGAAGGAGGAGCCGGGTAACTATAGGCCAGTCAGCCTCACCTTCATCCCAGGAAAGGTGATGAAGCACTTTATCCTCAACCGTCTCTAAGCATATGAAGGATAAGGGTGTGATTAGGAACAGTCAGCATGGGTTTACCAAGGGAAAGTCAGGTTTGACCAAACTGAAAGCCTTTGATGAGGACATAAGCACATGAATAGATGAGGGTAGAGCAGTGGATGTGGTTTATCTTGATTTCAGTAAAACATTTGACACTGTCACCCACAACATTCCTGTGGCTAAACAGAGGAAATGTGGTCTTGCTGATTGGCTAATGAGGTCGATTGTGAACTGGTTGAAGGATAGAAGTCAGAGAGTTGTAGTCAGTGAGATGGAGTCTAGTTGGAGGCCTGTGTCTAGTGGAGTCTGTCAGGGGTGTGTACTCGGACCAGTACTTTTTGGTATATTCATTGACTACCTGGATGAGGGAACAGGGTCTCGAGTTTTGCACCTGGGAAAGACCAACCCCATTTATAAGGATAGCTTGGGAACTGACTTGTTGGAGAGCAGTGAAGGGGAAAGGGACCTGGGGGTCCTGGTAGATGGAAGGATGACCATGAACCAGCAGTGTGCTCTTGTGGCCAGGAGGGCCAATGGGATTCTGGGGTGGATTAGAAGGGGAATGGCTAGTAGTTCAAGAGAGGTTCTTCTCCCCCTTTACTCTACCCTGGTGAGGCTACATCTGGAATATTGTGTCCAGTTCTGGGCCTCTCAGTTGAAGAAGGATAAGGAGCTGCTGGAAAGAGTCCAGTGCAGAGCCACCAAGATGACGAAGCAGGTGGAACGTCTTCCTTCTGAGGAAAGGCTGAGTAAGCTGGGTCTCCTTAGCCTGGAGAAGAGAAGACTATGGGGTAACCTCAACTATGGTTTTAAATATGTGAAGAGTGCATGTCACGAGTATTGGGTCAGGCTTAGAAGTCAAAAAGCTTTACAAAATCTGTCTTTGTATCTACAAAAAATGTGAATATTTCCTTTCTCATAGTTGCAATATTTAACTTTCAGATCCTTTTTTGGGTAATGGAGCCTGACATCCTAGTCTAGAGGCTGGGAGCCTGAGGGGAGACCTTATTGCTCTCTTCAGCTACTTGAAAGGTTATTCTAGGGAGGTGGGTGTTGGCCTCTTCTCCATTGTGATTAGTGACAGGACTAGAGGGAATGGGTTTAAGTTGTGCCAGGGTAGGTTTAGATTAGATATTAGGAAGAATTTCTTTACTGAAAGAGTGGTGAGATATTGGAATAGGCTGCCCAGGGAGGTGGTGGAGTCACCATCCCTGGAGGTTTTTAAGAAGAGGATTGATGTGTTTCTTCAGAGGATGATGTAGGGATAAGAGTAGTGTAGGGCTATCGGTTGGACTAGATGATCTTGAGGGTCCTTTCCAACCGTAATGGTCCTGTGATTCTGTGGAAGTATTAAGAAGTAGGAAGGTACCCATAGAGTATATAGAGAGACAATCAAAGGCAATTTTATGCAGTGAGAACCACCTGAAGGAGCCAATAAAGCATGAGAGAAAGGGCAAAGGGGATATTTATATACTTGTGTTTTAGAATCACACTTAATTGTTTCCAGACAAAGTCTCTGGAGTCAAGGAAAACCTTATCTCCCACCACTCTACTTCTCCCCTGACAAAAAAAGAAAAAAAAAAAAAAGGAAAGAAGTCTGCCTCCAACAGAAAATGAAATAACACATTTACATGAGGTTACAAAGTGTTTCTGAAGTTCATAGTTAATTTGAGAGTGTGGAGGGGGGAGCCTGGGGGAAAACCTGTTACTTTATGCCTCTCCTGAAGCATAAAATTCAGGAAAAATTCAATAGTGCTGTCAAATGCCTAGTAGGCAGGTTGATATGTAAAACAGGAAGTAGTGACAGTTCTCAAGAAATAGGCCAAGGCTGACAGCCAGCCTGAGCTACAAACTCTAATCATTTCTCATCTTCATTCTTAGTTCACATGTGGAATAACAATCTGACTAAGTAACAGATAGGACAGAATTTGTAGTCTACTCTGATGGGATATTTGAGTCTAGATTGGTTTTTTTAACTCTTGCAATGATGTTGTATTAACTTCATTCTTATTAGAGATGAATGAAAACCTGAAACCCTTGCTAAACCTACATCAAATATGTGAATGGGAAAGAAAATCACGTTTCCTGAATCTTGAAATCATAGAAGTGCATGACTGGCTGTTTATGTTCTTTATGCTAAATCAGATATGAAATATCTCTTTGGTTTATATTGCATTCTTGAATTAACCTGTTCTGGACCAAACCTGGAACCCATAATGTTGTGGCATGCTATTGTGGGCTGCTTCTTTTTCCTACCAGGAGCTGCAGCCACAAAATCCTTGGATACTTTAGATAAGTTTGCTTGTTTGCTTGCTAAGCAAACTAACACTACGAGTGTTGCCCTTTCTGATATTTTGCTAGATGTTGGTAGTGTTCGTCATGCAACTTTGCAAAACAGAGCAGCTATTTTTTATTATTGGCCCAAGGACATGACTGTGAAGACTTTGATGGCATGTGTTGTATGAATCTTTCTGATCTTTCTGATCATTCTGAATATATCCATGCTAGCATTCAGCAATTGAAAACTGGTGTTCGCAGGCTACAGCAAGAGGATAACTGAGATTGGTTGGATAAGTTGTTTGGAGATTGGGGACTATCTGGCTGGGTGAAGAGTTTGCTCAAAGCTGGTGCTTATGCCCTTATTGTTATTACTTGCTTGCTTTTGTTTGTACCATGTCTTGTGCAATGCTTGCAGAAGTTTAATGACAGATCGATGCAATATATTTTTTTTCTATAAAAGAGAGGGGGAAATGTAGGAGTCTTAGATGGACAGGGAAGGACTTCAAGCACGTCAGGCTTGCTAGTATCAGATGTATTGGAACTGGTTGGTAAGAGGCCGTGGTGAAGTACGCAAGATATGCAAGCTCGTGGCCATGAAGCAAGGAAGCAAAGAACACTGAAGACTAAACAACATTATAGACTAAGAAATTCCCCTGCAGTGGAAAAATACTGGCTAAGGGGGAACATAGAGTAGTTTGGAAATTTGTTATCTTGTAGCCTGCTTAGCTTTTAGCCAATCAATGTAAAAGGCATCAAAAATGTACCAATGAGAGCAAGCCATGCACAGCTAAAATAGTATATATTCTCATGCTTGTAATCAATAAATTTAACATCTTGCTTGCATCAAGCTGCGTCCTGTCTCTCAATCGCAGCGCCATAAACCATGTGTGACCCTGTCAGATCTCCTATTGTTCAGAAAGAATTTAGTAGTTCTGAAAAGTTTGACACCTAAAAACTTAATTGAATATTGGAAGTATAAGGAAATCTGCAAGACGAAAGTAAGAATACTCCTCTCTTTTTTTTTCTTTTGCTAATTACAGGCCCATATTTTATTTATATAGTTAACTCTATAATGCAAGTGCTGCTTCTTTTAGTGTTTCTAAAGTAATTACCATATTACTGTGGAATGAAACAGTAATAAAGTATTCCAAAATTCTGTAACATAAAATGAGGGCCTCCTATATTCTTTTAAAGACTTTCCCAGACTGATGTGGTACTGATCATTGACGTATACAAAAAACATCAGCATTCTCATCTGAAGCCTCAAGATGGGTCAGCAATCATCTCTATGAGACCAGTTTAAAAACAGACATGGCTAGAAAACATGGAATCGTGTTCTGGGGTATTGAATGTTCTGAGTGAGTATTTTTCCTTAGCTCTGCAGCTGTTGTTTGAAGTGAAATGGAAACTCTATGATTCCTTCCTCTGTGTGTCATTTACAAGTGTATATACATTTCAAGTGTATATTATGCTGCACCAGTGCCTTTCTTGAAAGGATGTTGCTAGACTGGATTATATCATACCAAATGTTTGCTACGCTGATATGCCTCGTAGTACACTGGTTGAATTGATACTGATTAACAATTAAAAAAAAAAAGTTAAGCTATGTTTTTTATTAGCATTATTCTCAATGTTAATGTAATGTTGAACCATTAAGGCAACATTGTTAGAGTGTTAGTACTGTAGTTTGTAATGACAAAAGGAATTAGATGGATTTTCTATGTTGAATCAATCATTAAGTGGTGATTTTATTTGCTGTTAGTAAAGCTCTTTTTTTCTTCTCTATTGTAAAATTGAAGTGTATGAAAGTAATTGCACTGTTTTCATTGCAACAGGAGTCCTTAAGATTAGGATTTGGGAGGAAAAATATGGCACTCCTAAACCTTTTGACATTTCAGAAGGAATGCATGAGCAATATTGCATAGCCATGTAATTAATCAGCTTGGGTATTTGTGGTCTACAAAGCATATATTTCTACTTGCATTATGATGGGAAGGGTGAATGATGGGTGGGAGAGTTTCTACATTCTGCCTTCCACTATTTAAATTACAGTGGCACACTGTCTCTGATAATTTCCTTTGTCAACTCTGTGTGTGCCTTGCATGCTAAGATCATGGATAGAAGACTCTTAATTGACACAATTTAAATTGGAATAAAGGAGCTTAATTGTTAATAAACCTAGATTTTGTCCTTGATATACTAGCCATCACAAAACTAGGAAACTAGGTTTATGGAAACTAGGTTTGGGGGTTATGTCTATGATGTCTGAATTTTGTCTGGTTTGTGGTGTCTATACATATGAACAACAGGAGCTTGATGGCAGGGAAATACTGTAATTTCTTCGGGAGATTGGGGTGTTTTATATAGACTTTGTTTTTCTTTTGAAGTAAGGTAAAACTAGCTTTTGTAATGTTACACAAGGATATGAACATCTTCCTTCCTTTCTTCTTTCCTTCCTTCCCTGCTCCTTGCCATGGCCCCCTCCTCTCTCCTCCCTTCCTCTCTCCCTCCCTCTCTCCCTCTTCCCTTTTCACTTCTTCCTCCTTTCTTTGTCTCTTCAATTTTCTTTCATGTCAATTTTCAATGAAAGTAAAATTTAAAGCTTTAATTTATCTCACAAAACAATGCTTATGTTTACTATGCAGAATAGAAATTTGACCTATGTAAATCACTTCTTGGATTAATACCAGCTCTCTTGCAATGGTAGCAGCAAGTAGCACAAATATTTTTATGAAGTGGCACACATCAGTTTTCTAGAACAATAACTAGGCAGGAGAGGAAGTTGGGCACTACTGAAAACTTATGTTCAGCAAAATGAGAATAAAAAAGTAACACAAAGAAGTAAAACCCCTGTTATTTTGAAGGGACGTTGAACCAGGTGTGCTTTTTTAAGTATGTAAGGCATCATTCTGCAGAGGGAGATGTTGCCTGCCATTGAGTGAAGACATTTATAACTACACGGAGATCTACCACATCTTAAATATGCAAGATATATTTTCTTTTACTTGTTGAGGGAACATCAATAATATCAGCTGATTTTCTCTTACTGGGCTGTAATGTTACCAACTTTAATGTATACAGTATTGAAGGCTACGATATAAGGATGGAATCATTATAGACTTCAAGAGAGAACAGAACATGCTACCTTTTCTGCAGTGTTAGGGACTATATAGTTTTCAAAATACATGGAGTTTGGATAGGACGCTATCTGGAAATCACAGCAATCATGAACATCAATTAAGAAGTCATAGATAAATGTATGATTTGTAATATGACAGATAAAAAATGTTGGCAAACTCCATTAATAAATTGGTAAATAAAATAATCTTTTAAAATAATAATAAAAAATACTTTGATCTATTAAGCAACTCTGAATATTTACAGTCTAGTTTATTTTAAACACTGACATATTTTCAAGGGGATATTTTCAAATGTGTGTGTAAAGGTTCTTTCTGTGACATATTAAGCTCTGAAATGGACTTCCAACACCCACATCTAGAACCCTATTAAACTTCATATAACCTTTTGGTCTGCTATATAAATATAAAGACTTTCTTATACTAGGATCAGATTGGTTTTAGTAGCTTTTATGTTTTCATTTTTTAAATTGTCAAATGCATAGTGCTAATAATAATTTGTGTGTCTGGTACATGATGATATTTTTGGTACATTTTCTCTAAAGATAAGCAGATGGAGGTTTATTGAATTCTATAGAATTATATGTTTTAAAGGAAGAGAATATAAAGATGACTTGAAAAGACATGTTGAGCTGATCTCCTTTTTAACTGGTTCAGAAACAAAAACAGTTAAATAGTTGGTAACATATTTTATCTTGTTAATTGGTTACGGTCTCTTATGGTCCTAATCAATAAATTAATTGACCTGTGTCAGATGTTTTTCTTTACTTTTATTTCATTCAGAAACAAATAACAACCAATGTACCAATCTCCAATTCAAGTTACACAGCTGAATTGTAATAAAAATCTAGCAGAAATACCTTACCAATGACAACTGAGAAAATTCACCCTTAATTGTCACTTACTTTTACTTTCACATATCAAACCCATAACATGGCAGTCACATTTGGTCTGCTTCTGTCTGTCTGTGACTTTCTCTTTTCATGTTAGAAGTGCAGCACCTGATAGATAATTGTAGCCATATTCTTAAAATATATTTCTGTTTCTCCCACCTTGAGTACAACAGTGGCTTTAAGGAAGCACTTCAAAGTCTATGAGCTTAGAAGAAGGACTAAAGAGCATACTGGGCAAGCAGTAATGAAAACTGCCTGGAAAATGGCAGAATTCATTGTGGTGGTTGCTTCCTTTAACACCTCTGAATGAGTGTTCAGGGTGTTTCATTTAACCAACACAGCCATGACTGAAGTTATTGCAGGTGGTCTCAGTACTCTGTTCATCCATTTTGTTACTATCACTGCACAACATATATCTAATAAAAAAGCAGAAAGTCATTGTCAGAGGAGATGGCAGGGTAAGAAATAAGACAATGCATTAAGAGTTGGACATGATTATTTTAGTTCTAAATACAAGTAAAAAATTTGGGACTCTCAAAGGGTAGGAGTGGGGGGAATAAAAAAGCAAAACAAAAAAATAAGGAGATAATCTAGTGATTTTCCACACATATGTCATTGAGTAAAACAAGAATCACTTTTTGCGTATAATTCTGGCTTATAACATCTATGTAACCTTGAACAGTAAGACTAGACTATTACAGCTCAAACTCAACAAGGTAGTAGTGGAATAGGAAGATGTTTTAAAAAAATGTTTTCAGGTATTCTGTCACATTAACTTCCTCCTTCTCAAAAGCCAAGGATGTTTTTAATACATTATTTTTGGATTTTAAGTAATACATGCTACACCTGAAACAGGTGCTGGTGACTCTTTGCTTTCTGCATGGACCATGAGCAAGCCCTCTGTATGGGAGAAATAATCCTTTTATTTTTTCCATATTTAAACTTCTGTTCACTCCCACATAGTATTATAGAATCATAGAATCATAGAATGTTAGGGGTTGGAAGGGACCCAGAAAGATCATCTAGTCCAACCCCCCTGCCAGAGCAGGATCACCTAGGTCTTCCAGGATCTTTTCTTTTTCCTCAGGAATTAATTAAATCCTGCCTACAGTCTGTAAAAGGAAGAGAGGGAAAAATACCCAAAGGTGCTGCCGCTCTCTTCCTTGTTATCACTTTATCTTTCTGAAATTTTTGGGCTCATTCTATTCCCACTGCAGATGGGCACACCTGTACTCTTGCAGCAACTTATTCATTAACAATCCTGTCCACGATGCCAATTTTACTGTCACATTAATACGTGAGACCCCAACCCAGCAGTCTGCCTATCCCAGTGTTTCAGGCCTTTATTGAAGTAATTAGACAAAATTGCCTAACGGTGGCTAATATGAACTTTCTCTCTGAGACAGTCTGGACAAGTTAAATTAATGATCAATTTAATTTATTGAAGTGACAAATAATAGATTTGAGGTTGTTGGTAATAAGTTGAATAACTGTAAGGAGTCTGAGCTCAGGCTAATAATTATACTCCCAGGGAAATGTCTGACAGAGTCAGAAAAACAAAACTTTAAAATAACACTAAATTATAATAGAGATAAATGCTAGCAAAGGTATTAGGCTGTATATTGATATGCACAATTCTTAACAAGAAAACACCTCTTCCTGGTGGTCGGAGGGGAAGGAGCATCCCATCAGTCATCCTTTGTAACATTTTAATCCTAAGGTCTTCAGTCTGTCCCCCACCAATATGGAAATAGTCCTCACATGTTTTTTTATAATCTTAACTAACCATCCCTACCTTCTAGGTGATGCTTAGCACAATTTGGGTGAAAAGTTGAGTAGCAAAGTCATATAGATACAGCATGTATTCCATTTGGCACATTAACATACGGAGGGGTGTCAACTTTAATATTAAAATTGCAGGTAATTAGGCAAAGTTCTCAATTTGGTCATTACAGCTTTTACAATCCATTTTAAAGCTGCATGTTTTGTTATTTTGGCCTTGCCTCATTAGTTTTAGCTGAAACAGGACCGTCTTTGTAACTCCCTCCTTTAGCCACCTGGCAGGTCAACTTTGCTTTCTCACCCTTTCTCACTCAGCCTGCTAAATCAGCCTGCATTTCTTTCACACAGAAAACCAATCCTTAATGTAACAATAGTCCTAAAGGGTATTTTAACTATGATTGAAGTATAATTCAGTATTTCTAACTACAAGAATGGAAATATTCTTGTAAAGAAGATACTTTAATGTTTTGCTATACATGTGAATTGTCTGTTCATTAACAGAAGGGTCCTGGAAAGATCTGTTTGTGTTATAACATTTGTACTATCAATAAGCCACAGCAAAGAAGGGAGTTCTGTTTTGTTTTGTTTCCATGGCAGGTATATATTAATAAAAATAAATAAATAAATAAAATCAAGAAAATAAACCAGTATAAATGAAAAGGTAACCAGGAATACACTTTCCAACGGTATTTCCACACACACTGTCGTCTGAATCATAAACATTAACCTCTTTCTGGAGCTGAATACTTCTATACTTCAGAGTCTGCATCAATGTATAAGAACTTCAATAAAACATATTCTTTTTATAGCATCTGTTGCTACAATCAACTCATTGTGGACTGAAGTACCTACACGTAGAAGCTGGATAAAAAAACTGAGCAGTAGTTTGTTCTCAGCAAGAAGCTACTATGAATACGTTACTAAGAGATCCCAATCTATTTACCTGAAGTTTTGGTATGACTATAGGAGCTGTATTCATAGTGATGACCAAAATATTGGGTTGTGCTTAAATTTGTCAGTTTAGGCCCAAACAGGTCAGTGAATGAGGAAAAAAACCGTTATGAGATCCTTTAGCATAGTGTTGAAATCCATATCCTCCTCTTCACTTTGCTTTCTGATGTTTATCATTGGAAGTTCCTGTTCCTGTACTAGGTTTGGCAACAGGATGCTGCAGGACATTCATAAGTTAAGAGGGCACTAGAACACCAACCAAGCACAGGAAATAGGTAGCACTATTCTGCAAAGGAGAAGGTCAACAAAGTATTTGAGAATCCTGAAAACAAAATACGTAGGAATATATTTACTTCATTTTCTTTCAGTGAGGAAAAAATCTACTAATTAGTAATTACATTCTTCAATGTAACAAATCTGCTTTAGAATTTTAGAATTTTAGAATCATACGTTTGGGGATAGTATTTGTTTCATCCAGATCAGACACTAATTCTTAAAATATAGATACCCAGGGTTTACAGTTCCAAAGCAACACAGAGCTATTATATAACTTGTCAGAAAAAAAAATAGTAAACAAATTTTTATCAATCAAATTAAATAAATTATTAAATTTATCCTTACTGCATAAAGTACATTCTCAAATGTCCCATCACTGGATAAAATAGGAATAATATTCTACAGATATAAATACAGACTCTTGTTCATTTGGATTACAGATACTAGATTTGAAATGTCTAGCTAGCAATATAAATTATATGCTGGTTTAATTGTGGACACTGCTTTATCAGGCTACTGCATACCTAGATCTCTGTGTATGTGGCTAATATTTTCCCTATATATTTCCTATAAGAATATAGTTAACATTCTAAAACTTCTTCAGTTTTCTTAGGAAAGTTTTTTCATTTCTTGCTGCCTCATTCTCTATATTTGCCAAAGGAAAGTCTTAGGGTGTTTGTATGTGACAAAAGACAATAATGATATTTAAGTTCTTTATCAATGGTTATTAGACCTGTGGATAAAAGATTGCGTCTATATTGGTATTTTATAGTTACTGAAAGTCTAGTAGTCAGCTTTAAGAGATAATTTTTCTGTACTATGAATGGATGAGAAGGTACAGATAATGATTTGCCAGTCTAGAGAGAAAAAGAGCAAAATACCCATTATCTGCATTTTTATCTGATAATAGGATGTCCAGGAAGAGGAAAGAAAATGCAATCAGGTTGGGACTGTGGCCTTTTATTCTCATGAACTTTGCTTTGAAACAAAACAGAAGCATTTATCTTTACTCCTCAATGCTATTAAGAATAGTTAAATATTGCAACTTATCAGGATAACATCGATATCACAACAAGATAAATGTTTCCTTTTTATAATGTAAGCCACCACTACAGATCCTCTGGCACTCAGAGAAGGTAAGTACAAGTGAAATTAAACGGCGTTAAAACAACTCAATAAATCAAATATTCAAAGCTCTCTGAAACATTTGGAGCTTTGCAATGCATACAAAAATCACGTTTAAAAGTAGAGGCATTGAGTCAGCATCAGATACAGTGAGGTGGAGAGAGAGTCATTCTGAGCTTATATTCATAATTATTTTAGTTGTCAAAGAAACAATTCTGACCATCTTTTTCATACTTAAATTTTGGAAACTGACCTACTTTAAGTTCAAGGCAAGGAAATAAATTCTATCCACCCATATTTGCTCTTTCCTGGATATAAGGCAGTCTTTCAGTGCAATACTAACTCACAACACAACAGAGAAAGGAAAAACATGGCCCCTTTCTTTGCCTGATTAGAGGATGTCTCTAGACAAGCTGTACAATAGGTTCATCCACTTTGTGTTCAAATGTAAATTCAATACCTACCACTAGTAGCTGTTCAATCAGTTGAAGTTGATCCTGTTAAACATTTCGTAATAAACAGGACTGGGGACAAAATAATTGTACATATTTTTTTAAAGCATGCATTGCAACTTGGGATTTTAGGCTTGGTATTTTTTTAATTTTAATTTTCTTTCATAGTATCTTCTGGGTAACACCAGAGGATAAGCAAATCAGTTTTACAAAGTGCAAAGTCTGATTGAATCAGCAATAGCTGTCACATGTAATCACGTGCGGTTGTTTAAGGTGAAAGTATTCTAAATGAGGAGAGTTGTTATAGATAGGGGAAAATTCTAAACTGCTTACTATTTATTTCTCTCAGTAAGGACTTTTAAGCATGGACTCTGTCAAAGCAGCAGAGTGTCAACTTATTAGAAGGTCTGCGTCCTATTTCTTAACTCTGATGAGACTGAGCTGTTGTGAAATCCTATTCCTCAGAGAGAGCTAGACAGACATGGGGAATCATACCAAACCAAAGTCTACAGATCAACTCTGCAGTGCTTTATAAAAGTGTAACCTTAAATTCTGCAAAAATCAGTTCCCTTTTTCTCCCTTTATTGAGCAGGCAGCTCCCACTGCTTTCTGCAGTTCTTCTGGTGGTTTTAGGCAAACCATATGAAGAAAACTGCAGAACTAGGTGAGGACCAGAGGTAACTCATGGAAAGGGATAGAGATGTTTTATGTGCAAATAGTTACTAAAACCTGTGTTTAAGATTCTTACTTCAGTAAGGCATCCATTAAACTTTAAAACACATCTCATCCTGTTTCACTGCTTGTTTTTTGGACTTATGGTTCAGAATTCCCTATGGTGTTTACATCAGTTGCACCAGAAAACCTCATGACAACCTGCCAAAATGCCTGCTGGTGAACATATAGCTGCCAATTCACTGCTGCTTTATTGGAAGTCCTGATAATGATGATCCTGCAACAAATTAGGAATGTAACAACACGTTAGTGCTTTTGAGAATCAGTCACTGAAGTTTTCAGCCAAAGAACCAGTTTTCTAGTGAGAAGAGCTTGTCCAAGCATACTCCAGTGGAAAACGTGCTTTTCACTGTTTTCTTAAAGTGACTGAAGTTTCCTTACCACACTAGGCAGTACATTCGCCTTTTTGAGGCTTCAGAAGCTTCTTACACACATGCACAAGAAATATCCATTCAATACATGCTGTAAGACATAAGAATTAAGGAATCGTTTTTTCTGGAAGAATGACGGTGGTCAGGATACCAAAAAATCAGCTCATATTTGCTCCTGTGTATAGCTCTTACAAAGAGACTTTTCAGCCTCAGTTTCTTCTCCTCTGAATGGATTGTTAGTAGAGAATCATGCAATTGGAAGAGATTGATTTACTGACACTTATAGTCCTCAGAATACATAAGCTATAGCATTAATTCTATTATTTTATCATTATCAGTAATTTATTTTATTCCTTAAGTATAAAATAAAATGTGAACTAATGAAGCAACTAGTTCTGATGAAAACCTAGAACTTACACCTTTTTTCACTAATGTGGATCACGTCTATCACAGAACAAAACAAGGAAAAGTGTTTGATTTAATCTAACATGAATGGCTCATAGCCCTTTATGCTTCCTTCTAGATTAAGAGAAACAGAGACCTTGATTTTACCCTCAAACTAGGTGATATTTGAAACCCAGAGAAAGAAATCAGTTGCACATGATTTCCAGACCCTCTCCCTGACTGAAGTGCACTGGGTTTGAACAGCCAAACTTTCCTGAAATTAGCCTATTGCTGCTGAAATATAGGGTGGCCTGTGGCAGCCAGGAAGCAGAGAGGATGGCCAGAAGCCCTTTAAGGAAACAGCAGTCTATGTGTCATTTGTCAAGAAAAATATATTTGTGTATTTTTCTACTCCTCGAATCAGCTGTATTTTACACCTCTAGTGTCAATGTAAAAGCTTAATACCAACTGTAGAAGAAATACAGTTTTCCAATTAATTCATGTCCCTCACATATTACTTTTTTTCTTTGGCCTACTTTCACTTACTAGAAGTATAGACTTTTCCAGAGGTATGATTGTGCAGCTAGTACTTGTTTAGTATTTGAAGCATTAAATGAAGCCATTGCCTAAGGACCTATCTTTTATATGCAAACAATAACTAACATGATGGTATCTGCATCTTTCACTGATGTACTTTTACGGAGGTGAGCAATAGGGAAATAAATTATCTTTTTTATTTGTTTAGGTTAGACTTTGGTAATGAAAATACTGCTATTCCCTATATTGTTCGCACTAGTACAGCTAGTGCTGAGATATGAGAGTTTCTTACAATTTTTCTTTATACATACTGAAGAAGGACATCCTTAAAGAGATGCTCAGAGTGTGTTTTCATGGAAAAGAGTGAATCTGAATACTCCACAGCTTGTCCAGAGCTATTTCTCAATTTAAGTGAGAAGCTCTTTCCAAAAAAAGTTAGCCTTTCAAAGAACAGTCTGAAATAGTTTTATTTTCTTCCAGATGCATTTCCTTCTTGTGTACCAATTTGACATAAATTCTACTTTAAACCATTCTAATGGTCCATATGGGTATGAACAAGTCAGTGGCTTATATTAGTCCTTCACAGGATGCATCTGAATTTTGTGTAGATGTCTTTGTGCTAAGCATCTTAAGGCACCTTTTATTGCCAAAAGGAAGAAATAAGATCATTTCAGATGCTATTTACCTTATCCTAAAGTGGTCATCAAAATTAGATCACATAAGAATTGCCCTAGACCTGCCTATTTGTTTTACTTACAGTGAAGGAAACATGTATAGAGAGTAGCTTAGGTCCTGAAAACATTTTTAAGAGTGATGGACCCTGGGAAAATTTCAGGCTAAAGGAGTTTCTACAAACTGTAGTTTAGTCAGTGACCAACCCAGCAATTTCCCTTCATTCTCTACAAAGTGGAAAAAAAAGATCAAACCAAGTTTTGCTCCCCAAATTTTAGATATAAAAATAGTATACTCAGCATTAATGTTACCTGTGATTATCAGGAAAATAGACTTGACCAAACCACAAAGCTCTCAGACTAAGTGCCAATATGTATTTTATAAGAAGAAAGGAGAGGGGAGGAGACGAGAGGGGAGGAGAGGAGAGGAGAGGAAAAAGGAAAAGAAAGGGAAAGGGAAGGTGCAGGAAGGTGTGGGAAGGGAATGGAAGGGAAGGTGCGGAAAGGGAAGGTGCGGCAAGCTGAGGGAAAAGAAGGGAATGTGCGGGAAGGTGTGGGAAGGGAAGGGA
>VWZX01008626.1:0-10330 GCA_013399015.1 Galbula dea | reverse complement strand
CCTTCCCTTCCCTTCCCTTCCCTTCCCTTCCCTTCCCTTCCCCTTCCCTTTCCCCTTTTCTTCCCCTTTCCTTCCCCTTCCCCTTCCCTTTCCCCTTCCCCATAAACCCTGGGAAATCATTTGCCTGGCAGAGACTACCAAGGTGCCATCAGTGTCACACACAGCTCACAGAACAGTATAAAATATCCGTTCTTACACCTGACTTTTTATGATAAAACTGAGAAATCTGAAAGTTGAGGAGGCTGTGGAGGGGGAAGGAAGTAAAAATTTTTCTAATGCTTTTTTTGCCCATTATGTATTTGACGGAATGTGCCTTTTAAATGACTTGTACATCTCTTCTCAGGTGTGTTATTGGCAGAGTGGCAGCAATTGCCAGCAGTGACTAAGTGAGAAGTGACACTTGCTGTCTCTCTAAGGGTTTCTTCAAGTCCGGTTTAGATCCTTTCATTATATTGCAAGAATCCATTAGGACAGAAACAAGGTTATTCCACGAAATGTTTTTGTGACTAAAGAGGACATCCAGCTCTTTAATCAGTGACAGAACATCTACTCTGACAAGACTGAGTGATACACTGCGCTTGGCTAGCACCTTTGCAACTGAAGGGGAATATAACTTACAAGGACAGACAGTACTCTCATTAAATTGCCATTGGTTGATTCATCAGTGCTCCAGTGGAAATAATTATTCTGTATATATTTGATGTAAATGTCTATGTCAAATGAAACCTCATTTTCTATTTTGTGGATGTCTGATCCATGATAATTTGGCTAATGCCTTTAGGTCATGAGATAACTGTCTACTCCCTTCAGTTATGACAAGGGATTGTGGTGAGACCCTGCGTGATGAGTGAGAGAAATATATACACCACACACACTTTTTTATAAAACAAACAAACAAGGAAACACAATCATTATTACAATGTCAGAAAAATCTACATGGATTTTATTTACTCTCATGCAAGTGCATCAGATTTTGACTAGGAAAAAATGGGACTGATTTCATTGACCTTTACAAAGTTATCCCAGAATAACTGGCAAGCAAAAACTCATCCCAAAAATATCTTTTGCAGCAAGAGATATTTGCTGGAAGTGACCATGGGGGGAAAAAGGTGCTGTTTTATACTTAGAAGTGCCAGTACAATGCTATATAAACACGTATAAAGCTACAGATTGATTTTGGAATGAGCCCTGAGCAAAGTGGAAGATTGATGCACAGTGAAGTACTGCAGAAAGAACCCAAAAGGGTTGAAGTCTCCCTCAATAGCTTTGATTTCATTTCTTTCCATTTGTTCCTGGGGGAGGGGAGTTGTACTTCATAGATGCAGCAAATAACTACCCACATAAAATTGTCCGATGGAAAAAGGGGGAGTAACCAAATAAATATTCACCTATTCTTACTAAGAAGATAAAAAGGTACTGATTAGCCCCCTTTGGTAGTAAGCGAAAGATCCAAGATTTAAATAGTTTAGCCTTGGAACTTCTTACAATGTTGTTGTCTTCCTCATAAGCAAATCATCTTACAAACAATCTAATCTGTTCTGTGTAAAATTGAGATCCTTATTCAATTACATAAATGTTAATGATTAATATACCTGCTATAATCCCTGGTTGTGTTTTACCTTGTGAGAAGAACCAGTGAAAACAAAGCAATCAGTTACTAGATAAGGAGAAACTAACCAACTCAACTTTCATTAGAGTCTTAAAATTGTAGTGTTTGGGGTTTAGGTTTTTTTTGTTTTGTTCTCCTTTGTTTTTGTCAGAAAGTCATTAGAAGGAGAGGGTAAAAAGGAAAGGATAAAGACGATGGTGGGTATCAGTTGATTTTCCAGATTTTGTTATTTACATATTCCATTGAAAAAAATTGAAAAATCAGTATTTTAATGAAAAAAATGCTAAAAATATATGGAGAAAAAATAAAGAAGACAGAAATTAGTGATTGCTGTTAATATCTTTTCCTTTCTAAGAGAAATAAGGTAAGTAAATGTCTTTCAAATGAGAAAATTTTTACTGTTTTTGCTTTTCCAGTAGATAACTTTATCATTTTATAAATTAAGCTGTTAAAGTCAGGAAAATAAAAGAAATAAGAGAGAGAAATCAAGAACACAAGTATGTATCAAATTTTCAGCAACAGCCATAGTAAGGGGAAAAAATAGAGCTAATTTTGACACTTTAGAATTTGTTGGTTACATCCCCTTTATGACATGATGATAAGCAGCCCTATCTTCCTTTTATTTATCTGCTGTGGGGCACCATTTCTTGTAAGCAGATATGTGTATGGTGTCTGAGAGAAACACAGAGTTCAGGGCTTCATCTTCTTAGTTGCAACTGCAGAAACAGACTACAAAAAATGAGGATTTTGTCTTTATGATATCAAAGAGGAAAGCAATTTCCATGAATGAAAGGCATAAAAATTGAAATACTTAAACTTTCTCTTGATAAATACATGCGAAAGGAAAACAGCCTAAGTCAAAAACTTCAATCATAGAAACATAGAATTATCAGGGCTGGAAGTGACCTTAGAGATCATCTAGTCCAATCCCCCTACAGTGAGTAGGCACATCTCCAACTAAATCAGGTTGCCGGGCAATGAAGAAGGACACTTCTGTATGGCTCTCTAACTAATTAAGAAGTCTAGAATTCAGCACTTAGTAAATAAAATTCATACTAGCTATGGAAACAATAGGCAGGGATCTTTGAGATAGCTTTTCTTTCTTAATTTCCAGAGTGATAGTGTATTGTATAGCACAAATAATAGCATTCTATTCCTCATTTAAAGAAGTTCATCCAACTAAAATTATTTGAAGAGTTAGATTGTTAGATAGAATATTATCTCCAGAAATGTAGAGACAATGAAAGCACACTCAAGTGAAGATCTAGGAAACTTTAAAGTATTCTTAATGTAATCCACTTTTTTTTTTTTCTCTTTAAACCATGCAGCATACCATGAGTCAAACTGATGTATCAGAGGGTGAAGAACTGTCATTTATTAAACAACTCTAGTACTGTCAGTAGGAAATAACATGGCAAGGAACCACAACATTATCATTATAGAACAAATTATATCTCCATGCTGTATATGTGAGATGTATAAAAGAGGAAAAGCCTTGCCTCAAAGAATTTATTGCCAGATAAAGTATTGATACAGCTAATAGGTAAACTGTTATATATTAATGAATAATATAAATATAAATGTTTCTTAATGTGCATGTATTACTGATGGATAGACAGTGGAATAGATCAGTGGCAGTATTTATACATACACACATACAAACACATTATATCAGACTATGGCTTATATCTTTTTCTCAACTCTTAATATTGTCTCTGTATCCAAGACAGGGATCTTTGTCAGAGATTTATTCTGCAAATTAAATGAGCTATAGCCTCTTCCCTTATTTTAATGTACACTTTATTCTCAGAGCCATTGCTATTTAAATTTGTTCCTTAACATATGCAGTTCACTTTATTTTACTTTTACTGTGTCTGAACTATTCAAAACTGACACATATAAAAAATAGCGCTGTTCCCCTGAAATAGCAGTGCCTTTGTGTGTGTGTGAAGCTATAAATAAACACTGGCAGTTAAACTTCTTTAAAAGTTTAGCTTCTTTATCTCTGTCATGGTTAGAGTCCCTTATCTAATCTGCCTTCCTTCTTGCTTATGACAAAATGCTTATGCAGCAGTAATCAGTCTTGGAGCTCTACCCTCCCTTCCATTTCTTCTTTCTCTTAATTTCCAAGTTGCGGGTGCTAGTTTCAATGGTATCTGCTTCAGCTTGGACAACAAATCAAAGTAGCAAAGCACGTTTCTTCTGGAGCCAGCCTTTCTCTCTTTTTAAGACTTCTATGATTTTTAGTGACATCAATTTAACGAAAGCACTTTCTTCTTTTCCACCCTTTCTGGACTTGCTACAGCCAAAACACGTTAAAAAAACTGTTACAATTTTTCTATACTGTGTTGCCTTGGAAATGTCACATATCATGGAATCATAGAATCAGTCATAGAATCATAGAAATATAGAATACTTTGTGTTGGAAGGGACCTATAACAGTCATCTAGACCAACCCTCCAGGAGTAAGTAGGAACACAGAATCATAGAATGGCCCAGGTTGAAAGGGACCTTAAAGACCATCTGATTCCAACCCTCCTGTCCCTGGGCAGGGACATCACTCACTAGACCAGGCTGCCCAGGGCCACATCTAGCATGGCCTTTTACACTGCCAGGGATGGAGCAACCACAACCTCTCTGGGTAACCTGTTCCAGTGCCTAACCACCCTCTGGGTAAAGAACCTCCTTCTAATTGATAGTCTAAAATTCCCCTCCTTCATCTTATACCCATTCCACCTTGTCCTATTGCAATCTGAGCAGCTGAAAAGTCTCTTCCCCTCTATCTTGTAATCTCCCTTTAGGTACTGAAAGGCTGCTAGTAGGTCTCCCCAAAGCTATCTCTTCTCCAGGCTGAACAACCCCAAAACTTTCAGTCTATTCTCATAGGAGAGGTGCTCTAGTCCTCTGATCATCTCTGTGGCTCTCCTCTGTACCCACTCTAAAAGGTCCATGTCTTTCTTATGCTCAGAACCCCAGAACTGGATGCAGCACTCCAGGTGGAGCCTCACAAAGGCAAAGTAGAGGGACAAAATCACTTTCGTAGACCTGCTGGTCATGCCTTTCTTGATGCAGCCCAGGATATGGTTGGCTTTCTGGGCTGCGAGTATACATTGCTGGCTCATATCCAGCTTTTCATCTATCATGACCCCCAAGTCTTTCTCTGCATAGCTGCTCTCAACGAGTTCTTCCCCCAGTCTGTACTTATACCTTGGATTGCTCCTACCCAGATGCAGGACTTTGCACTTGGACTTATTAAACTTCATCTGATTCTCATGGGCCCACTTTTCAAGTTTGTCCAGGTCCCTCTGGATGGCATTCCTCCCTTCTGGTGTATCAACCACACCACTCAGCTTTGTGTCATCTGTGAACTTGTTGAGGGTGCACTCCATACCTCTAAATCACTAATAAAGATAATGAAGAGTACTGGTCCCAAGACGGAACCCTGAGGGACACCACTTGTCTTCACCTAGAAAAAGAGCCATTGACCAGCACTCTGGCTATATCCATCCAGCCAACTTCCTATCCACCTAACAGTCCATCCATCAAATCCGTATGTCTCCAATTTAGAGATAAGGACATCATGTGGAACTGTATTGAAGGCCTTACAGAAATCTGTGTAGACATCATAGAATGGCCAGGTTGGAAGGGACCTTAAAGATCATCTAGTTCCAACCCCCTCGCCATGGGCAGAGAAGCCAATCGCTAGACCAGGTCACCAAGGGACACATCCAGCCTGGCCTTAAACACTGCCAGGGATAGGGCATCCACAACCTCTCTGGGCAACCTGTTCCAGTGCCTCACCACCCTTTGGGTAAAGAACCACCTTCTAACCTCCAGCCTAAGTTTCCCCTCCTTCAGCTTGTAACCATTCCCCCTTGTCTTACCACAATTTGATCACCTAAAAAGTTTCTCCCCTTCTATCCTATAGTCCCCCTTCAGGTACTGGAAAGCAGCTATGAGATCCCCTCAAAGTCTTCTCTTTTCCAGGCTGAACAACCCCAATTCCTTCAGCCTGTCCTTGTAGGGGAGGTGCTCCACTCCTTTGATCATTTTTGTGGCCCTCCTCTGGACCCGCTCCAAGAGGTCCACGTCTTTTCTATGCTGAGGAGCCCAGAACTGGATGCAGTACTCCAGGTGGGGCCTCAGGAGGGCAGAGTAGAGGGGCAGGATCACCTCCCTAGACCTGCTAGTCATGCCTCTCCTGAAGTAGCCCAGGATGCGGTTGGCTTTCTGGGCTGCTAATATATATTGCTGGCTCATATCCAGCTTTCCATCTATTACGATCCCCAAGTCCTTCTCTGCACTGCTGCTTTTAATGAGTTCCTCACCCAGTCTGTACTCATAGCCAGGATTACTCCTACCCAANCAGGATTACTCCTACCCAACTTACATTTAGACCTCCTAAACTCCATTTTATTCTCTTGGGCCCATTCTTCAAGTTTATCCAGATCCTTTTGGATAACATCTCTCCCTTCTGGTGTATCAATCACACCACTCAGCTTTGTGTCATCTGCAAACTTGCTGAGGGTGCAATCGATACCCATGCCCAGGCTGTTAATGAAGATGTTGAAGAGCACTGGTCCCAAGAAGGAGCCCTGAGGGACACCACTCATCACTGCTCTCCACCTGGACAAAGAGCCATTAAACACAACTCTCTGATACTGGTTAGATATTGGAATAGGCTGCCCAGGGAGGTGGTGGAGTCACCATCCCTGGAGGTTTTTAAGAAGAGGATAGATGTGTTTCTTCAGGGGATGATTTAGGGGTAAGAGTAGTGTAGGGGTATCGGTTGGACTAGATGATCTTGAGGGTCCTTTCCAACCGTAATGATTCTGTGGTTCTGTGATTCTGTAATAGCATCCTTCTAGCCAATTTCTTATCCATCGAACACTCCACTCATCAAATCCACATCTCTCCAATTTTGAGATGAGGATGTCATGAGGAACTGTATCAAAGGCCTTACAAAAATCCAAGTAGATGACATCAATCAGTCTCCCTTCATCAACTACTGCAATCGCTCCGTCATAGAAGGCCACCAGATTGGTCAGGCACGATTTGCCCTTAGTGAATCCATGCTGACTACTTAGTATCACCTCTTTATCTTGTATGTGCCTTAACATCACTTCCATTACTATTCGCTCCATGACCTTCCCAGGCACAGAGATGAGGCTCACTGGCCTGTAGTTCCCTGGGTCATCTTTTTTACCCTTTTTAAAAATGGGGGTGATGTTACCCTTCCTCCAGTCCCCCGGAACTTCATCTGATCTCCATGACTTGCTAAATATGATGGAAGCAGTGGTCTTGCAACAATATCAGCCAGTTCCCTCAGGACCCTAGGATGTATGTTATCAGAGCCCACAGACTTGTTCTTGTCAAGTTACAGTAGGTGATCCCGAAACTGCTCTTCACTTACAGTTGGTGGGCCTACACAACAACCCACACTCACCTAGGGCTACCAGTTCTTGGTCAGTGGGTGAAGCTTGACTGCCAGTAGAGACTGAAACAAAAAACTCATTGGGTAGCTCAGCCTTTTCCATATCCATTGTCAGTAATTTTCCTTCCTTGCTCATCAGAGGGGGGACACTCACCCTGACTTTCCTTTTCTGATTAAGGTACTTACAGAGCCTTTTCTTATTGTTTTTAACTACACTTGCCAAGTTCATCTCCATCTGTGCCTTGGCTTTCCTGATCCCATCCCTACACTTCCTAACCATTTCTCTATACTCTCTCTCCAGGCCACTTGTCCCTGCTTCCACTGCCTGTGCATTTCTTTCTTACACCACAGCTTGAGAAGCAGGTCCTTGCTCAGCCACACCAGTCTCCTTCCTGCCCTGTTCGATTTCTTGCACAAAGGAATAGAGAGCTCTTGTGCTCTAACAAAAATATTCTTAAAGAACTGCCAGCTCTGATGGGTTTCTTTCTCCCTAAGAACAGTTTCCCAGAGGACCTCGCCCATAAAGTCCCTCAGCAGCTGGAAATTTGCCTTCGTAAAGTTTGAAGACCAGACTTTGCTCTGTCATGCATGCTTTTCTAGAGATTGCGAACTTGTCTAGGGCATGATCACTGCAGCCTAGACTTCCTCCAATCCTCACCTCTTTAAAGAGATCTTCTGCATTAGTGAGCACCAGGTCTAGTAATACATCATCTTTGGCTGGTTTCTCTAGAATCTGTACCAGAAAGTTGTCATCCACAAACTCCAGGAGTCTCCTAGACTGCCTACAGCCTTCTGTATAGTTCATCCAGCAGATATCTGGGCCGTTAAAATCCCCCACCAGAATGAAGGACAGTGAGTTCACAGCTTCTTGCAGCTGAAGTAAGAAGACCTTATCAACAGGCTCTAATTGGTCAGGTGGCCTTTAGTAGACCCCAATCACAAGCTGACCTTTGTTGATTTGATCCTTAAGTTTAACCCATAAGTTCTCAACTTGCTCGTGGCTGTTTCTCAGAGCCCATTCTTCACAGTCTATCCGTCTCATAACAGAGGGAAACACTTTGACCCTTCCTTCCTAACCTGTCTCTTCTGAATAGTCTGTAACCTTCTATTACTGTATTCCAATCATGTGAATCATCCCACCATGATTCTGTGATAGCAATCAGATCAAAGTTGTCTGAACACACCATGGCCTCCAACTCATCCTGCTTATTACCCATGCTGCATGTGTTTGTGTAAAGACACTTCAGCTGGGTTTTCGGCCTTGACACTTTCTAGGAAGAGCCCTCACCAGCTCCCTTGGGATTCACAGGTGTTATCCACCTACATCCTGAAGTATTAGCATTCTCTCTTTTCACATTCATTCAGAAGCAGATCCCCTCCCCCGACACACCTAGTTAAAAGCTCTGCTGATGCGTCCATCCACCTTGCTCCCTAGAACATTTTTACCTCACATGGTCAGATGCATTGCACCTCTTGTCAACATGACTGGCCTCTCAAAGGTACATCTGAGATTGTAGAACCTGAAGCCCTGCCTGTGACATCAGTCATGCACCCATTCATTCCCCCAACCAATTTGACTCCTCCTCTTTGGATCCCAGCCTCCTATAGGTAGGAGAGAGGAGAATGCTATCTGTGCTCCCAATCCTCTCAACATCTTTCAAGGGTTATAAAGTCCCTTTCGATGTAGTGGAATCTTCTTCTCATAGCCTCATTCAATCCTAGAATCATTACAGTTGGAAAGGACCCTCAAGATCATCGAGTCCAACCAATAGCCCTACACTACTCTTGTCCCTAACTCATCCCCCGAAACGCCACATCTACCCAGATCTTAAAAACCTCGAGGGATAGTGACTCCACCACCTCCCTAGGCAGCTTATTCTAATACTTCACCACTCTTTCAGTGAAGAAATTTTTCCTAATATCTAATCTAAACCTGCCCTGGCACAGCTTGAACCCATTCCCTCTCATCATATCAATAGACACAAGGGAGAAGAGGCCAACACACACCTTCTGAGAACAGCCTATCAGGTAGCTGAAGAGAGCAATAAGGTCTCAGCCTTCTCTTCTCCAAGCTAAACAGCCCCAGATTCCTGAACCTGTCCTCATATGGCTTGTTCTCCAGACCCCTGATCAACCTAGTTGCCCTTCTCTGCAGCCTTTCCAGCACCTTGATGTCCCTCCTGTACTGCGGTGCCCAAAACTGCACACAGTTACTCAAGGTGCAGCCTCACCAGTGCTGCGCAGAGGGGCAAGATCACCTCCCTGTTCCTGCTGGCCACACTATTCCTCAGAAAAGCCAGGATTCCATTGGCCTTCTTGGCCACCTGGGCACAATGCTGGTTCATGCTCAGCTGGCTGTCAATCAGCACCCCCAGGTCCCTCTCTGCCCGGCAGCTCTCCAGTCACTCCTCCCCAAGCCTGTAGAGCTGCTGGTGGTTGTTATGGCCAAAATGCAGGACCCGACATTTAGCCTTACTGAAACTCATACAATTGGCCTTTACCCACCAACCCAGACTGCCAAGGTCCCTCTGCAGAGCCTGCCTACCTTCAAGTAAAACAACACTTCCACCCAGCTTAGTGTCATCTGCAAACTTACTAAGGATGCACTCTAAGCCCTTGTCAAAGCCATCAACAAAGATATTGAACAGGAGCAGCCCCAGCACTGACACCTGACTGACCCCATTTGATATTCTATGAAAGACTAGGAGTGGATGATAATCATCCAGTTTGACTATGTATGGCAGGGTTTTTTTATGATGTCACAAATGGGGGCCACTGGCAGGCTACAAACCTCTCTAGAGAGGTTATCTGGGTGAAAAATGGGTGCCTCAGTACCTTTGAGTGGGGAGTCTTCAATTATTAACACATTCCTGGATTTTTAGGCATTTTTGTGGCACTGGTCTTAATACAGTTTGTCTGTTTCTCAGGCCTTGCACAAATGTCTTTCTCTTGGTCCTGGGTATTTGATGAACAACTATTGCNTGAACTGGTTGAAGGACAGAAGTCAGAGCATTGTGGTCAATGAGATGGAGTCTAATTGGAGGCCTGTGTCTAGTGGACTCCCACAGGGGTTTATACTAGGACCAGTATTTTTCAATATATTCATTGACTACCTGGATGAGCGAACAGAGTGTGCTTTCAACAAGCTTGCTGATGACACTAAACCGGGTGAAGTGGCTGACACAATGAAAGGCATTCAGTGAGGCTTAGAGAGGCTGGAGAGTTTGTCAGGGAGGAAGTGAATAAAATGCAAGAAGGCCAAGTGTCGAGTCTTGCACCTGGGAAAG
>VWZX01008625.1:90005-108131 GCA_013399015.1 Galbula dea | reverse complement strand
GCTGTGTGTCTTTAGCTTGGAGAAGAGGAGGCTAAGGCGTGACCCCATCTCTGCTTTTAAATTTGTGAAGGGTGTGTGTTGGGAGGATGGGGTCAGGCTCTTCTCAGTGAAGCCCAGTGACAGGACAAGAGGCAATGGCTGTAAGCTGAAGCATAGGAGGTTCCGTGTGAATGCACATAGACATTTTTTCCCAGTTCAGGTGCCAGAGCACTGGAACAGACTGCCCAGAGAGGTTGGGAAGTCTCCTTCTCTGGAGGTATTCAAGACCCGTCTGGACACGCTTCTGTGTGACCTCGTCTAGGGAATCCTGCTGCGGCAGGAGGATTGGACTAGATGATCTTTTGAGGTCCCTTCCAACTCCTAATGTTCTGTGATTTTGTAATTCTGTGATCTTCAGAGATGTTTTTCATCTATACTTTGACATAAAGGATCTGCATGACAGATTTTGGTGTCCCATCTTACTGTCTTAAACAGTAAGTCTGACTCTGCTCATAAAAAATGCCACTGCCACTGAAGGAGGAAACACTAGCTGGAGTAAAGGTAACTGCATATGTCTTGTAGCTTAAATGAGGGTCAGAGTATAAATTCTCATCTAGCAAACTTGGAAATTATTTTCAAACGCAGGGAAAAAAAAGTACATGACTTTTTGTGAATTATTTTCCGTATAATTATTAGAGAAAGTTTGCAAAATGCAAACATTAGTCGCAGTTGCAAAACTTTTTATTCATATACTATGAATGGAGGGTTTCAAAAATGACAGACTAATGTACTTAGAGTGCACCCTTAGTAAGTTTGCAGACGACACTAAGCTGGGTGGAAGTGTTGATCTGCTTGAGGGTAGGGACGCTCTGCAGGGGGACCTTGACAGGCTGGATTGGTGGGCAATGACCTATTGTATGAGTTTCAATACGGCTAAATGTCAGATTCTGCGCTTTGGTCATAAAAACCCCCGACAGCTCTACAGGCTTGAGGAGATGTGGCTGCAGACCTGCCTAGCAGAGAAGGGGTGTTGATTGACAGCCAGCTGAACATGAGCCAGCAGTGTGCCCAGGTGGCCAAGAAGGCCAATGGCATCCTGGCTTGTATCAGGAATAGTGTGGCCAGCAGGAACAGGAAGGTGATCTTGCCACTGTACTCGGCACTGGTGAGGCCACACCTTGAGTACTGTGTGCAGTTTTGGGCACCGCAGTATAGGAAGGACATGGAGGTGCTGGAGAGGGTGCAGAGAAGGGCAACTAGGCTGATCAGGGGCGAGGAGAACAAGCTTTATGATGAGACTCTCAGGGAGCTGGGGCTGTTTAGCCTGGAGAAGAGGGGCTGAGGGAAGACCTTATTGCTCTCTTCAGCTACCTGAAAGGCTGTTCTAGGGAGGCTGGTGTTCTCCCTTGTGTCTAGTGATAGGACAAGAGGGAATGGACTTAAGTTGTGCCAGAGTAGGTTTAGATTAGATATTAGGAAAAATTTCATCTCTGAAAGAGTGAAGTATTGCAGTAAGCTGCCTAGGGAGGTGGTGAAGTCACCATCCCTGGAGGTTTTTAAGAAGAGGATAGATGTGGTGCTNTTTGGGCACCGCAGTATAGGAAGGACATGGAGGTGCTGGAGAGGGTGCAGAGAAGGGCAACTAGGCTGATCAGGGGCGTGGAGAACAAGCTTTATGATGAGACTCTCAGGGAGCTGGGGCTGTTTAGCCTGGAGAAGAGGGGCTGAGGGAAGACCTTATTGCTCTCTTCAGCTACCTGAAAGGCTGTTCTAGGGAGGCTGGTGTTCTCCCTTGTGTCTAGTGATAGGACAAGAGGGAATGGACTTAAGTTGTGCCAGAGTAGGTTTAGATTAGATATTAGGAAAAATTTCATCTCTGAAAGAGTGAAGTATTGCAGTAAGCTGCCTAGGGAGGTGGTGAAGTCACCATCCCTGGAGGTTTTTAAGAAGAGGATAGATGTGGTGCTTTGTGGGATGATTTAGGGACAAGAGTAGTGTAGGGCTATTGGTTGGACTCGATGATCTTGAGGGTCCTTTCCAACTGTAATGATTCTATGATTCTATGACAGGTGCACAACAGTGCATATAGAGAAAAACAGCTTTTACTGTGCTAACATTTGCTTGTGTACTGGTGTCTGAGCACAGAGTGCTGCGGAGCAGAGGTCCTAGTGGACATACATTTAAATCAGAAGAAAAGAACTTTTAGTCAGGATGACCAAACAGTGAAATTAGGTACTTTCTGCAGAATGTTTATATTTTTATTATTGACTCTGCTTCCTTGAAAAATGATGCTGTTTGGTTTGCCCAGTTCACCAAAGTCATTGTCCTCTAAAAACAAGTATGCTTTGGATAAACATTCCAAGACAGCATAAACACTATATAAGCATAAAAGGAAAGCAAGGCCTACTCTTTTCCAAATCTTTAATGAATACAATTCCTATATGCACTGGTAAACTAGGAATATAAAAAAGCCTAATAAAAGAGATGAAATCAGAACTGTATTTTACAGGCTGTCATGAGTCATACAGGGCACTTGTGCGTCAGGAGAATGCTGATACAATCTTTTTCCATCGCTTTTCTTGCTTTGCCTTTTAAAAGTGTTCACTTTTAAGCTTCTTACCATGCCACAAACTGATTTTAATACAAACCAGTATTTTACATTTATTTCACATAGCAGTGACTTTTGTTTGTGTTTTATTACAAAGCACTTTAGGGATTATAGCTGTGCAGCATCACCAGTTGTTTTATTCCTCTACCATGAAACAGAGAAAACTAGCACGTATGAAATATGTTAGGCAATAAAGAGAAGAAAGGGAGATCGATCAAAGGTACTGAAAAATCTCTTGCATAAAATGAAAAGAATAATTAATATAACTCTTCATCTTCTAAGAAAGAAAATGGCATGAAATTCTGATTTGATATGGAAAGAAGAGGTGAATTGATGCTGCTAGGATTTGAACTTGTGGCTTAAAGGAATAAGGTATTCACTTAGGCATAAAATTTTGCATCAAGCCATTTATCAAGCTAAATAAATTGTCTTTTAGAGGTAAGGTAGTTACAGCAATTTTTAAAAGACTGGTTGAAATGGTATGGCAAGAAACATGAACCCACAGGAAAAAGGAGAATTTGAGCCTTCAAAAATACTCAGATTATGGGTATTGTTTTGCAGATCTAGAGTTGCTTCACTTAAGCATTTATTACCAACAGATCATAACTTCTTTGTGTTATGAGCCAAGACTCTTTTGTGACTCCATGCCACAAGAAAATGATGGCTACTTCCCTGCTGAAAACACAGAATATTGTTTTAATGATCACAGAATAATCAGCTAATACAGTACAACTCAATTAAAGAACTTTGTCAAGTAATTGCCCTGGTACCTTTTGGCTCCAATAAAATCAGTGGCAAATTTTATTGGCTTCTAGGGTCAAGGATTTTAGCTTTAGGGGGTTCTTTGCTACAAAGACTGTTTTACACAAAAGCACAACAGTTACAACGATAAAATTCAAGCCCCTAAGGAATGGAAAAGGTCATTTCAGTGGCATTAGAAAGCAGCTGGACTTTAGTTTTTTATGCCTCTTGACTAACAGCAGCACTGTAAACTGAATTTCTTCAATCCCTCATTAACGTACATGCCTGAGACAGTGAAATAACATCACTAGAAAGACTAAGTAGCAGTATCTCACTTAGAAACCAAAGCACTACATTTCTGTAAAGTTATGTGGCACACTAGTGACAGAGCTGAGATTGGACCCTCCTAGAGTGCTCCAAACAACAAAAACTCAGTCTTGGCAAACAGTTTTTAGCTTGCCATGGAGCTTTTGTTATTGTAAAAATTAATCCACTATGGAATAATAATCTTTTGGCTACTGAAACCTTGCAACTTGCCAGGTTTGCCCAGTTCTCATTTTTAATAAAATCCATTCTTATGGCATTTCCTGGTTCTATATATCAAATTTTAAAAGATAATTTGAGTTGCACCCGTAACTGTGAGGACATTTCTCACTTTGTGAAAATGTAGTAAATCAACTATACAAATAAGCAACCTTGGAGATCCTGAAACAAAAGCCACACCAGCCTTAGTTACTTTCTGAAGTAATCTTTGGTTCCTTTCCTTCTTTGCCTAACAGGCACGCCTACACAAATACACAGAGGCACACTACTGTTGTGGACTAGCTTGTTTACAGGGGTATATATACTATGTCTGGAAGCTGGGTAATTTCTCCTTAGACATTTACCAGCTTTTGCTAATGATTGATTAATAAAAATATATATTTAAGTGAAAAAAATCTGTAACTGTAAAGAAAAAAATAGATTTCTTAAGCGTGAGACATAGAACAGAAAATAATACTTCTGTGTCTTCAGAAGTATTTCAGATTAAGTTTTCCGTATACACTGCAGATATTAAATACGTTACTGCTGCATAGTACCTGCATGTTGTTAACTGTTATTACTCCTGAAACATTTCACAGATCCAGAGGCTGGAATTCAGAGCATGTAATATGGGCAAAGACAAAAGTCAAATGTTTGGCAAAAGCTAAGGTTGATTCAGTATCCTTAATTTCTGCTCTTTTCTCAGTTGATCATTTGAAAAATATTTAACTTGTTATCACTTGTAAAAACCTGACGTTGTCCTTTAATAGTTGTGGAAATGTTCTCCCTTCAGTAATTCTTACAATGGAGTCAGAAGTATTCAGCTCCACATTAGAGGATAGATTTTGTTCTCCGATGTATTTTTTCCTGATTAGGTCATGTATAGTCAATACTCTTGTGGAGGATGAGGATGCGTTTTATTTTAAAAATATTTATTAGTTCTTTTTTGGAATCACTTTCAAATTTTATAGCCCTTTCTTTTGTCTCCAAGTTAGAAACTTGACCTGAAGGTTCTGTTTCTGTGCTGGGTCATCACAAGATCACGTGGAGTGTCTGACTTGGAAACAGAGCCTGACTGATGTATGCGGTAAGAAAAAACCTAGCTGAAACCAACATACTGGCTTTACCATCAGGGCAAGGTTGACGATGGAAATCAAGGAGGATACTAGTTCTTTGGACATCTAGTAAGTAAGAAAAATGTTTTTTCCCTAGAGGAGAATTTGGCATGGAGACAGAGGCCAGCCATTCTCCCCATTGAAAACTGGTGACAGCTCTCAGAGGTGAAGTTGGTTAACACACGCCTATCTCCAACAGCTGCAGCTGTTCTTCCTGGCATCTTGAGACACTTGAGAGGAAGTGAATACAGAAGGACTTCTGGGAATTACCATTAATCCAGTATGTAGTAGTTATTTCTACATAAATGTTAATCTAGTATTGTCTTCTTGTCCAAAGCCAGGTTCAGAGGTTCCCATTGTACGTGCTCAGCTTCTTTAGAAGTTTGCATCCATATTCTTGCAAGCAAATTCTGTGGAGACCTGCACCTGTCTTCTAACACATCACAGAAACCACATTCTCCATTCCTGTCCTCCCTAAGGAAATATGGCAGTGACTGAGAAAGCTGCCTTTTATCTTTAACTGTATCTTTCACCACCCTTTTAACTTTAAATGCATCTTTCACTGCCATTTAAAATAAAGCTCATCTTACAGTTTGCTGCAGGTATTGAGGTGAATTGCATTGCCATCTCTATGCTTCAGTACAAGGCAAAAATTTTCTTTCCTTTGGCATTACTATGCAAGATGTGCTGCATTTCAAGTAGTAACTGGGAACTTGTAGAAGCAAATATCAGGTACACACAAGAACAGTGGAAATGTGGTCATATTTAATTCTTTCCAGTTGCTAAAAGAGGAGGTATTTCTCTAAATGAACCACATGCGATTTTGCTTGCATCAAACTGCAGTATGTCACATCTGATATTTACAGTAGTTTATGGACTGAAAAAGAATGAGGTGAATTCAGGGTCGTGAGGATACTATAAATGCTATTCCTGCTGTTCTCTGTAATTCTGCATGTATGTGTGGGGAATAGCCTAATTTCTTTTTGAACTTGTGAATACTCACACTGGGCCATACCTAAATCGGTGCTGAGTACCTCCAGACTTTTGTAGGTGCCAAACATCTTCCCCCAATCCATTTCTACTCCATATTAATTAGATGAGCTGAAACCTGATAACCAAACCTTCCTTCCCATCCCCAGCTCTTTTAATAGTCCAGTCTGGACTTGAACTCTATGGCTTGTCACTAATTTTGACCATTAATGTCTTCTTCGTTCCAGAAAAGCTCATAGAGGCTGGAAAGTTTGTTGATCTACTAATTCAGACTGCTGGGGAGCATATGATGATATTACTTCTCACCACCTGCACAGGAAAGGCAGCCTGATGGTTATAATTGACCATTATCCCAAAGGTGACTGTCGGCTTCTGCCTTTGACAGAATATATGACTACAGCCAAAGCCTGATCTCAGTTACATATGCAGAAAAAAAAAATTTCATTGTATTCTCTGATACAAGGTTCAGGCTTCAGTCTCTTTCTTACTTTTTTTTTCTTTTTCTTTTGCAAATATGGTATTCTACCAGTTTTTGATCCACAAAAATTCTGAGTCTGTGGTGGAGTATACACAAAGAAACTCTTCCTGTAAAGGTCTGGCAGCATTTAAAATATGTCTGTTGAAACTTAAAGCAAGCTAACATACAGATGATCAGCTAGATAAATAACAAATGAAAATAGGAGGAAGGAAAGAAGAAATGAAACAGAAAGGGCTCAAAAAATGTAGTGAGAAGATAAAATCAATATGTGCTAGTGTCCAAAGACCTCACCTCCTTGCCTGCATTAATAGTTTGTCTTTGTTTTCAATAAACACCCAAATGTTGGTCAGGCACTGAGAAATTTGAACTTTCATAGGATCATAGGATTGTCAGAGTTGGAAGGGACCTTAAAGATCATCTAGTTCCAACCCACCTGCCTGGCAGGGACACCATCCACTAGATCAGGTTACTGTGGGCCCCATCAAGCCTTGTCTTAAAAGCTTCCAGGGATGAGGCCTCCACAACCTCTCTGGGCAACCTGTTCCACTGCCTAACCACCCTAACAGTGAAGAACTTCCTCCTAATATCCAACCTAAATCTACCCTCCTCTAGCTTACACCCATTTCCCCTGGTTCTGTCACTGTCTGACCTCCTGAACTTCTCCAAATAGTGTGCCTTGGATTTCCCCTTCTTAGGAAAAGCAGCTGACAGACTTTTTTGATCCTGCTACATATTTCAAAACTTGTGAGGCCGAATCTCTCTTAGAGAATGTTCATCTGATCCATTGCAACTGCTCACTGTGCAGTCTCCTGTGTGTGGGGTCAGTGCCAGGTCTGCAGCAGGCTGTAGATGCCTTGTAAGGGCTGTTAGGGAGACTCATGTACAAAGGAAATTGTAGCTGTTGCTGTGCACATCACTGGGGGCTGGGAGGAGACAAGCAGTGATGCAGTGGTGACAGTTCTGAGCATGGGAAGCTGCCACTAAGACACCAAGTTCCTCTGTGCAGCCTGTGGGTGGTACACAGCAGGGAGGAGTGATATTGGAAAGCACCGCAAATTGATGACAGTTCCCATACTCCACCCAACACTCCAAAGGCGCTCTTCTCCCATGTCCTCTTTCCCCAGGCTGAAACACACGTTAGCCAAGCTGCATCCTTACCTACAAGGGGCTCCTATCTGGTGACTGAGGGTACACATGACTTTGGATAGCCAGGGAGAGGAAGGTGCCTGTGCTCAACTCTTAAACTGGGTGGCCTTGCTTCTCAGTTGTTTTCATTGAAACCAGATGGTGATGGTGGGCCAGTGTCCTAAGATTTTCTTCCACAGACGGCCACATCTGAAGGCCAGGCCCTAAGGCCAGGGAATCACAGACCACAGACCACAGACCATGACACAGTGCTGGCAGAAGGCTTTGACTTGTCAGACTTTTGTCTCTTTCCATGAGCAGCTGTCAGGCAGTCTGACTTAGATGGTCTTTGTCTCTCATTGACAGGCTTCAGCTCTTGTTATAGCCAGTAGATAACCTCTTCAGGTTTCTGATACAGCTTCTGGGAAGAGCTCTTAACTTCAAAAACATGAGCCATCTCCTGGCACAGCCTAGCCAAAAGGCAGACTGTGATCTCTTCTGGACTTTTTACTTATTTCTTTTAAGAAAAGACCAAAATAGGAAAGAAAAACAAAACAAAACAAAACCATAATTTAAGGCAAAAGAGCAAATGGTGTACCAAAAAGCTATGGGCCAAATGTTATGAAAATTGGTGTGCACTGTGTCAGATGTAGGTATCCATAGCACCCTCTGAATCGTTCTTATATAGCATAAGGATAGTTACTGGCTTCCCTGGAACAGAGTGGCTTGGGAAATTATTGAAGTATTCATTCTTGAGATGTAGGGGCATCTGGGAGTCAGGAGGAATACTTGGGGTGATCTAGTCTCACATACATACATGACTTGTCTGCAGTGAAGACATCTTCCACTCCAGATCCGCTACATAAGTATAAATAGTAGGTATTACAAGACTGTAATTGAGTAATAAAGGACTCGTCATTAAGTAGGTTACTCAACACATTTCTCAATCAACTGTACCACTGTAAGAGGAAGCAAACAGTTCTACATTCCATAATTCCTGATTGGGGTCACATTTACAAAGACCTGTTTCTCCTCAGCACTATAGAATATGCCAAAAATTTTTCATAGATTGGTCTACCTGCATCTGACTTATTCTAGAACTGATCTTGCAATATTAAATATTAATTTTAATTTCTAGATTGCCTGCTACAGTTCAGAAGATCAGGCTTCTGGCAAACCTCAAGTTGCTAGCGTTTGCTAGCTTAGTCAGGGTCCATTTATTGGAGGTGAGAGTAAGCACAGGAAAACAAGACTGATTTTTGATCTTGTACTCCAGCAATCAGTTCCCCAGCTTTAAAACAGTGTTAATGAGCCTCTCCTGGCAAAGGCTATAGGGCTTCACTAGTGGCTGGTTTTAAAGTACTTCAAAAGCTCTGAGTGGAAAGTGCAATGGGAATGAGAAGTATTACAATTACTAGAGTTTGCCAGATCTCTTAGCAGTCCTTGCACAGTTCCCAGAGGATCTCTAGCACTTTTGTTTCTTGACTTCACCCTGGGGGACTCTCTAGTTACTTCAGTATCCAGAAGCCCAGAAGAAAAGGTGATGTTCACTAGGCTCACTTTCTCAATATATTTCTGTAATCATATACGGATAGTCAGGTCACTTTACAAAAGTAGTTTATAGCTTGAAACTTTGAAAGCTTTAAATATGTCCTTTGTAACCTACACATGCCATTTTCCATGAGCTCTTTGTGTCTATTTAGAAGCAAAATGTTCTACTCCAATCTCAAGTATATTCACTCATTTATAAACAGTATACAGTCATGTACAAAAGTTACCGGCAATCAGCTAGCTATCAAGAGACTTGACCTTGAAGTCACACTGAGCTTTTTAAGAAATTTGAATAATTGCAGATAGAGCAAACCTTACACATATATCACATTACTCCATGTGACCCATATGTAAAACCTGTTTAGAACAGCATTTCAGGAGACATCTCTGATCAGAGCTCACACTATCAATTTACAGAAATAAAGAAAGTATCTGAGGCAGGTTTCTAGGTGTAATCTGCTCTCAGCAACTGCAAGACACTGTTCAACTGAGACACATTTAACAGTACTTGGTAAATCCCAAAGACAGAAGAAGGATATAGAGATGGAAGAATGCCAGACTCTTACACATGCAATTTGCATTATTTCAGTGAATAAAATCACCTTCAGTGTTGAGGCTTATTTTGTGTATAAGCTATAGCTACAAATGACTAAATCATAATAATGCTACCGGACGACAAAGGTTTAACGATTTCAAATTTCGAGAAGTGCTTATATTGCCACCTGCTGGGCTTTGTCGTTTCACAGGCAAACAAGGCAGATCAACAAGATTGTTCACAATGTGCTTCGTTTTTCAGATGCGTCTTCCAGATACAGAGTGGTCAATCATTTAAAGTTGAACGAACAGACAGAGTCACAGAAAGCATCCCAAAACTACCAGTGCAAATGGTTCCAACAGACCACTTCTCACTATTTTATACTTAGGCTAATCCCCAAACATCAACTGCTCTTCACAAAACTTAATGTTTCTCTCAGTTTGTTTTTTGTTAAAATGTAAGTAAATCCTTTTTTAGGGTGCATGTTTGGCAACTCTTACCAGATGTGAAAGTATCTATTTACAAGAAGACATGAAAGGCATTCAACTTACTGAATAGTGTTCTTACAATAGTGCGATATCTAACACTGAGAAGACAGGGTAAAAACTAAGTACTTGAAACTTGTTTTCTAGAATAATTGACATCTCCCCTATGATGAATATTTTAATTACTTCTGTGGTTATTAAAATATTGCAGAGTGCTCTGTGCCTACTGTGAGATTGTATTATTTGTTTTAAATCATAATCAACTACCAATGTACTTTTTGTTTGGTATTTTTTTATGGAACGCAACTCATCTACAAGATGATGCAGCAAACTTTGTGTAGGTAGAAGTGATGGTCAAAACCAGTGACAAGTTTGCAGCAAACAAAGTGCTTTCCATACACATTTTTTTTCTTTAGATTTTGAAAAACCATGAGAGTGGAAACATGTAGGACACTGCTGCATATGGAACTTTGCCATTAAAAGCGTCATGTGTTCTCTAATAATAGCATTCCTTCTTCCTCAAAAAATAGCTTTTAGGATACAAGTGAAATTAAATCTAAGGAGACGATATATATGAGGAGTTTTTTAATCTGAAAATTCTTTGGATGAAAGAAAAAATAAGGTGGGAGAAGATATTTTTAAAACTCAAAATCAAAGTGTAGAAATGGTTTAGTCCTCTGAGTTTTACCTGAGACTGATTTTGCTTCCTTCACCATTATGCTATTGAATAGGGACAGACAAACAACTTCTTAAAACTAGCAAAAGTCACAACCCTAAAAATGTTCGGTTTTCATTTGTATAATTGCTTTGTTTCTCTTCTCTATCCCCCACCACCCAGGGGAGAGAATTTACAGATGTTTAAGTTTTTTCTGGGAAAACATGTAATGGAATAAAATGTTTCACATATATATTTGGCATTCTTCAAAGGATTCTAACTTGTTATTGCTCCTAAACTCAAGGTGGTGCACATTAGAAAATGCAAACATGAGCAAAAATACCTGAGATATTTTTAAAGGAGTTCAGCCTGGCACAGTTCAGTGCTTGACCTTAATAGCAACGAACATCACACATGCTGCAAAATCTGCCTACAAACAAAATATTTTAGACTATTTGAACTGTCATGGTTAGACTACTTCTGAAGTCAGACCTTGCTAAGTTTAAATTAGCTGGGTATTTAAATGCTGCAGAGTGTAGCACAGCCATGTTGTAGATTAGCTTCAGTTACAGCTTTTCCTCTCAGAAAGTCCCAAACCTCCTCATTGGCCCAAGTGGAACTGATCAGAAACATGTGTCTAACCACAATGTGGAAAAGCAGTGGCTATGTACTGGAACTCTGTTCAAAAAAACTGCTATCCTTTTTCTGCTCCACTCTTTATTAATGACAAACATCTTGCTTTCATTGGAGACTGCCACTACCAATGCCAGTTTAGCTGGGTTTTAATGACCATTTTTACT
This sequence comes from Galbula dea, assembly GCA_013399015.1. Lineage (NCBI taxonomy): Eukaryota > Metazoa > Chordata > Aves > Piciformes > Galbulidae > Galbula > Galbula dea. The sequence goes on along the minus strand of VWZX01008625.1, from coordinate 96,547 downwards.
AATGAGGGGAGTAAAGCTTTTATATACCGTCACACTAATTTTGTCAATAAAAAGCTCTAAAAGATTCTGCAAGGGCCGGTTCATTTTACTAATATGTTACTGCAGTCTTTAGATGCCAACAAATAGCTGTTTCATATTGTTTTAAACTAATTAGCTGTATCAGTGAAGATGCACTGTGCAGAATTTTCTTTGAAATTGTATTTAAATGAATAAAAATACATGATGCAAAAGTAAATTTGAAAATATGAAAATCTACCTATAAGTGAGTCAACTGTCACAAGGAAAACAACCATCTATAAAGAGAGGTGTTGTAGTCAGATTTTGGGCATGAAAACAACTGCAGGGTGGTGGATGATATAGACAGATGGAGGCTATAAACTGGACTAAGGAAACTCAAGAAGCAGAGAAAACAGAATCAGGGCTGTGTTGTGTTAAACTTTGGCTTCAGATAACTATGAGTTGATATTTCCCTGTACCTCAGGCTGGATTGCTGGAAATACATTATAAAGAAGTGCCAGCTATTGAGGATGAGAATCCTTCTCCTTGAGCTTTTCATAGTGGTATGAAGCCCCTAGGCTTGCCTGGAATATGCTGATGTTCAGTGTGCACCCCAGGCATGCAAGTTAGCACTGGTGTTCCTGGTCTGGAGTCACTGACGAGGGACCTCAGGCCATATGTTATCACCTCCCCTTCTCTGCACACAGGTTTTCCCTAGAATAGCAGAGTTTACCAGCATTCCAGAGGGTCACAGTCAGGAAGAAATCAAACTATAGCTCTGACAAGACTCCAAAACCCTTTTCTTAGTTCTAGTAAGAAACCACGAAACACCCATAATATATATATCATTACTCCGAACTCGCTAAATCCCTTCATTCTCCACTCTTAGAAATACTACGCTGCCTAACATTATACTTTCCACTTACTCATCACCAAGTCCACAGACCATCTTCAGCTCCTTCCTAACAAGCGACAAACCTTAGCACAAGCCAACACCTTGCTCCATCATTTAGACAGCATACAGTTCTCTATTTAAACACAGCTGAATCTATTGAGGCATGTAAGCACCTACCTCCTTCGATCACAGACTCACAGGTGAAATAAAAAGGCCTCTCACCACCCTTAAAAAGAAATTGTCTGTCCAGACCACTTTGTACCATATTCAGATTTTTACCAGAGGTCTGGGGCTAGTCACTCCAGCATTCAGGTCAGCTTCAGTAACCATAATGTGTGGAAAACACTTAAAGGGTCTGCAGGTACTTTCTACTAACAGTTTCAGAAGATGTAATTTAAGCTGGCCTAGGTGTCCTCCATTTCTTTTTCGAGGTGTAGATTTTGCTAAACCAGATGTTCCAGAAATTGTACTGGGTATTTTTAATGCCATATGAATGAGGAGTTTGATATCTAGTCAGTTATGTTCCCTAAGTGAGGTGAGTTTGTAAAACACGCACAGGATCATAAGCAAGTCAAGGTTAAGTATGCAGAACTGGAATTTTGTGATCATTAAGTGCTTATTTCAACCCTTGAACTTGGTTTGTTTTTTAAAAATTCAGAGATGAAAAATGGAATGCATGATAGATCAAACAGCCTCACTGTCTTCCCTTCAATAAGCTGAACAGTCTGGCCCTCTTTATTCTCATAGCTACAACTGTGTTTTTCAAGTTGTGCATTCTATTTAAATACATAGGTATTATGTAATAACAGGATTAAAAACCCTGCATGTGGCTCTGATATATTATTTGAATGCATCTAGCTTACCACTTTGTAACATATAATGTGCAGTGCAATCTGTGTTTATGACTCTTGCTTCTTCCATACTGCACGTATTTTGCAACCCCATGGCAGTAGTATAACTTCTCCAAGAGGTATTTGGAGAAGAAACCTCTGTTCCAGCGCATCGAACACGGCTAAAAGGTATGTAGGGAGGGAGACAACTACAGGGAAGGCTATAGTGGCTTTTTTACAGCATTTTTTTTACTCACCTGATTCCAAGGCCTCATCCCTGGAAGCTTTTAAGACAAGGCTTGATGGGGCCCTCAGTAACCTGATCTAGTTGATGGTGTCTCTGCCAGGCAGCGTGGTTGGAACTAGATGATCTTTAAGGTCCCTTCCAACTCTGACAATTCTATGATCCTATAAATTCTCTTTTATAAGTAAACTACCCATTGCCCAATTGACTGCATCACTAACAAGGTCTGGCACCATAGTCTGTGCTCTGATCTTGCTCCTGAAATATCCTGTCTGCCTTCTAGATGCTAACAAACTCAGCACTTGTACAAAGAGGGAGTAGACTGGAGGTCTTGGTAATCTGCTTTTATCATAAGTTACAACTGGCAGTGCCTATTTGCACATCTTTCCAGCCTTTAGACCTAGTATAAACAGACAGTAATAAGTATAACTTGTTTTGAATTGGGTGTATTACAAAAATAAAGTGTAAAACTAACCAGAAAGAGCCAGTTTCCTAACCATTTAGATTTACAAGTCTTCTGAGCTAATCTAGGTAAATCTTTCTCCCTTTAAGGCGCCAGGAAAGAAAAGCACTGACTTGTTTTGAACACAGTCTCCTCTTTCTGACCAAACCGGCAGCTTAGATTCCATTGGAGACTATATCTGAAAATTTCGTGTCCAGAGATCACTCTCACTGCTGCTCTGAAAACCTTCTTATCCCAATTGGACTTTGCAGTTTGATTCAACTTCCAAATCCAAGTTCAAACCCTATCCCAGGTCAACTGCTCTTGCCTTCAGAAGCAGTTTTCTCTTGTTGTTACTTATATGTTTTATAAGGTCTAGGAGAGAGGGGGCTACTGAAGATGCAAAGACTTTTAAAAGATTGCATCTTTCAGTTGCTACCTTTGAAGTCTTGCTTACCTAATTCAGAGATACCGTTGGCTACTTGTAATATATTTCTTGCACTATTGCAAACTGTTTTTTGTCCTGAAAATAATGCGTCAACTATTATATTTAACTTAAATCTGGAAGAATCTTCTAGTCCAATGTTTCACAGGCTATTTTGTAACACAAGGCTGTCCTGATGTTATTCATATTGTAGCCATGCATAAATTTTTTTTTAAAAGTCCATGATTACTTCATAAAAAGCCTGCTGTAGACAAACAACTACAAAAACCAATAAACTGCTCTACATTTTGAAAGTTGTTTCTTATCTCTTAGTTTGTGTAGCATCTAATTCCTGTCTTTGAGATTGTGAAATATTTTCTTCTGGAGAGAAGACTTTGTAATCTGAATATGTGCAGGCCATCAGTAAGGCACTTCTTAATCTTTTCTTTGAAAAGTTAAATAGTCCAGGCTCACGGAATCTCAGTTGTCAGGTAGATTTACCTGTTCTACAATCATGGCTCTCTTCACAAACCCATGCATATTATAACAATTTTTCTTGAACTGCAAATGCCAGAAGTTTTCTAAGAAATCTAGATTTAGGATGAGTCTCTAAACCTTTCATGCCCTAGAGTCAATAATACTCTGTATATGTCAGTTACGATATTGACTGATGATCAAGCAAATAACAGGATGCAAAAATGCAGACATCCTTCTGGACTTCTTGGATGGTTTTCCAGACTTATAGGTTTGGTTTCCTTGTGGAACTCATGCCTGTTGAATCACACTTTTGCATGATCCTACTGTCCTGCTGAGAGTGGCATGTCTCCAGATACAGCAAATTCGTTTGAACCCACTTTGGTTGACACTGTTCAGAATTACAGGAAACCATATCCCACAGTAAGTGAAGCAAAACTAACCATCTGGGCAGACAGGAGCTTATTTTACTAATTCAGATAAGAGCTTCTCTCGAATTCTTTCTGCATGGACCAGCTCCTTGAATCCAGCAATAAAAACAAACTTAATTCTCAATTATGAAATTCTACTCTTAAACAAACATAGGTAATGAAAGCTTGTGTGCTGTCAAAAAAACCTCTAGGAACTAGTTTGATTAACACACATATGTGTCAAAATCTGATCAATCCCTTAGCCTTTCTGGCTTCATCCTGTACCCATACGCTAGTGTGGGACATGGTTTCAGTGAGTACAGAATCAAATTTTACATTTACAAATCCTGAACCAAAGCTTAAGCACACGAATTGTCAGTGGTCAGGAGGCAGTGCTGAGAACATAATTTCTATACAGTGCTATATATTTTCCAAGTCTATCCTATGCAGAGAGAATTTGCAGATTTAGGTAGGTTCTTACCATCCTTTAGATAGAAACTGACATTGCATTTATAAGTTTTTTGTTCATGAGGATGTGGTCTACTAAATGCTGGTAGTCTTTAAGACAAAGGATCCATGAAATTGTTTTGTTAAGGCCTTGTAAGAGACTGTTTGAATCCACTTTCTTATCAGCTATGGAAAACAGGTTTCTTAGCTCTGTTAAGACTGCATGTTAATGTCTTGAAGCTTGATTGATCATTGATTATCATCGTTGGAGAAGACAATGCCAGACCTCGAGGAGCCAGAGGCTAGGAAAACTGCTGTGCAGGACAATGAGGCCCAGTTAAGACCTTGAGATAAGGCCCAGGTGTGTGGACATCTCGTGAGGAATTTATTCATGAGAAAAGTCTGGAGAAACCTGCGGGAGATTCCCTTTATCTTAAGGATCAATAGAACTGTGTCCTGTACCTTTTCCTATAAAAACCTTAGGAAAAAGCCTCGCGTTGGTGAGTTGTGCTGGTGGGTTGTGAGTGGAGTTGTGAGTGGTGTGTGTGTATGAGACAGAATGTGAGCGTGATCACCCACCATCATGGAAGAAGCAGGGGAGCTCGGGACCCTCGACACGTCGCTGGACCCGATCCATGGTGGTGTAACTATGCCCTCTTGCTCTCTGTTCTGTCTCTCTGCCTAATTTTCCCTCTTTTCCTCCATCCTATTGTCCTATCTCTCTAACTCTTTTGTTTCAATAAACCCTAATCGATTTTCGGCATTTGACCTCGTTTGTGTCTTAATTTCACTCTGGGAAATAAACCTCGGATTTACCCCGTGTCCATTAGCCGGACCGGGACAGGCCTGCTAAGCATTTTTTGATACTGCCCTTAATGGTGTGGCATCCTGTGAATCTTGTATGGTTACTAAATGACTGTGACAGTCTTAACTTGTTAAACTGTACCACTTTACATGTAATATTTATCTATAGTTATGCATTCTTTCATTAATGTCCAAATTTGAAGCCTACAGTTAAACTCATGTAGCTTGACTACGATCTTCAGGATTGTTTTTCTAAAATGCCTAATCTTTGTAATTGGAACTAGTAGGTACAATCAGCCGAACTAAAACATCAGTCAGGGATTTTTTTATGGCCTGAAAGTGGATGTTCATTTATTTAAAATGATTCAACTTTGCTTGTTAATCCATATTCTGACTTTCTCTATATTTTGTCCAAACTGCTATCAGTTTGTAGCAAAGTAGATGGAATGTTATTGGTTTTTAACTACAGGAAAACATTTTTTAGCTCTTTAAATGTTTTGTGCCAGTAGGAAACATAGGATTGAGCTGACAACCACCACAAGCTCACAAAGGATGAAATAAGGTTAAGTGACAAATCACTAAAGTACAGAAACAAAGGAAGGAAAGTAGCTCGATTTCTCATTTTCTCTTCTGCAAAAAAAAGTCAGAATTATAAATGCCAAGCAATAATGCAAAAATGATTATAAGTTCTCATTTCAAACCTGTTGAGAGCAAACCATGAACATACTATCAGTGTTTGTCCCAGTGAAAAAATCTTGCCATATAACTCAACAGCACCATGGTCACAAACTAACACAAGGGCCAGTAAGCTCAGCATAAAAGCTCACGACAGAGTAATGTGGAGATGTGACAGTGACATCTTGTCTGCATTTGAAATGGGACACTATGCATGCCCATGTCAGTTCTTTTTATATTTCTACATATTTTGAAAATCATTGTACCCATGAAGATATGGAGGGAAGGTAATGTTACAAACTCTGAGATCTCTGTGAGGGCTGCTGCTTCCTGCTGAGTTCCTGTTCTGGTCTCACGATGAGCCCTCACTGTCCAATTCTGATTTGCCTCTGTGAGTGGAAACGCTCACTGTTTCAGAGATCCCACATTAAGTTCAGAGGTCAGCAGCAATCACTTATAAGCAGAAGCAGCTCTTAATTTGCCAAATCCCCATTTATCACAGAATCACAGAATATTAGGAGTTGGAAGGGACCTTGAAAGATCATCTAGTCCAATCCTCCTGCCACAGCAGGATTCCCTAGACCAGGTCACACAGAAGCGCATCCAGATGGGTTTTGAATATCTCCATAAAAGGAGACTTCCCAACCTCTCTGGGCAGTCTGTTCCAGGGCTCTGTCACCCTCACTGTGAAAAAATTTCTACATGTATTCACACAGAATCTCCTATGCTTCAGCTTACAGCCATTGCCTCGTGTCCTTCTTCAACTGAGGGGCCCAGAACTGGACACAATAGTCCAGATGCGGCCTCACCAGGGTAGAGTGAAGGGGGAGAAGAACCTCTCTTGACCTACTAACCACACCCCTTCTAATCCACCCCAGAATCCCATTGGCCCTCCTGGCC
>VWZX01008625.1:29705-89959 GCA_013399015.1 Galbula dea | reverse complement strand
CTACCCAATCAGCCAGACCACACTTCCTCAGTTCAGCTGCAAGGATGCTGTGGGAGACAGTGTCAAACGCTTTACTGAAATCAAGATAAACCGCATCCACTGCCCTAGCATCATCTATCCACCTGGTTATGTCTTCATAAAAGGTTATCAGGTTGGTCAAACATGACTTCCCCTTGGTAAACCCATGCTGACTGCTCCCAATGACCCCCTTATCCTTGATATGCCTAGAGACAGAGTCAAGGATAAAGTGTTCCATCACCTCTCCAGGGATTGAGGTGAAGCTGACCAGTCTATATTTACCCGGCTCCTCCTTCTTGCTTTTCTCCCTCAAAGGTTGATGTGGAAACCATACTTCAAATTTATGGCTCGAGGAGCTCCCATACAGTGGTATTTCTAGGCAAGATATAACAGCACACAAAGTACGGTTAATCAGTACTCTTTGTTTATATACTCTGAGCTCAGTAGTCAGATTTTATTGCTTTTGAGGATAATAATGCAGAAAATAAAAAATAGACATGAGTAAAGCTGACAATAAAACACATGAAACCTGCTCTAAGTAAAATTTTAGACAGATCTAAAATCATCAGGCCTCCAAATCCAACTTTCAGTATGACAACAGGGACTCTGACATCTGAATCCCATCAAAAGGCAGGACTAAATTTTTAATGCCAAAGACTGCAGTGACTCTCAAGGGTGCTTAGGTTTTTTAAAATGTTTCTGCTCTTGAAGTGACTCTGTAATGTATCTTGATGACCCAGTGAGGCACATGTAGGCAAAAAATGCTTATTGTTTCTGTCAAAAGGAAGAGGGATCCAAGAGGTGGAGGGCACACAAAGGTGAGATTGCATGATATCTATAACCCTCCAATTACCAAGCCACTCATCAGTGGGCCAACACCTGATACGAGTTATAACGGCCTTTAGGGTCTTGCAGTGTATGTTGCCTGCCAGCAGCTTCTAGGAGTCAGCCTAGCAATCTCAAAGCAGTGCTCCATTTCTTCTTTCCTCAGGTCACACGCTTTCTCCCAGCCAAAAGGAGGGATGGCAGTGGTCCAGCTCCATAGTAACTCTCCTGATGTTGGAGATTAATTTCACAACCTGCTAACAAGGACAGATGTGTGGGCTTCACAGAGCTTTGCACTGTAGAACATAATCTGAACCTTTTATTCCTGAAAATATCTATCTTCAGACAATACCCTTCTCCCACCAAAGGCAAAAAGGCTGCCATTGATTGTTTTGGAAATTATTTTCGCCAAAGAATGCTGGTACCTCACCCAGTCAGAATTAACTGCCTGCCAGTTGGAGTCAGGAGCATTCCTCCAATGACTGAACAATGACATTACTTATTTCACTTACACCACAAATCACACAGACTGATAGCTTGGAAAAGCTGCTGGTACCCAACCAGCACATATAGTACACAACCAGTGCATAGGAAGACATCCACTTCATCTGATTTGTAAATACAACAGTATATGTCAGTGGTCTGAGAAATGTCACACTTGTCACACAATACATAACATCCAGCTCTAGGCCTCAAGCCTCAAGGTGAAAACATACATGAGGTACAGTTTCTTTCATGATATCAGGAAGCCTATATTGCTGTTTAACAACTTGTATTGGATTTTGTCATACCTTTTGAGTAACCACACTGACTACTTAATAAAACACTTTAAGTAAAATAATAAGTAAAATAAAAAGTACTCTCTGATGTGTTTAACTTATTCACTAATGTGTTTTGGCACTGATTGATTCTCCTATGTAACATAACAGCATTTTCAAAATAGCACATTCTAACACCTTCCCCACTCCTTTCTTGCCTAATATCTGCTCTTCTTGCTCATACTGGCACTCTGATATGGTCATATTTGGCACAGAAGGAAGGGTGGTATGTTGTTCTAGCCATCTGACACACCATGCTTGTTTTGGCTTGACATAAAACTATGGTTTATTTTATCAAGTTCATGATAAAGATGTGCTCCTCTCACTTATAAAACTTTTTGCATGACTGGTCTATTGAGCTGAGAATAAATCACTTGGCCAGTATCATTCTTAAGCAAGAAATGCTTCAAGAAGAGGGCACCTTTGGGCCGTTTACTTAGAACAGTCACTCTGCTTCCATCCCATAGCTGGATCCCTTTATATAGGAATGTTTCACTTGTACCAGTCAAGAGTTTTATGAGCTGCAGTGTTCCACAAAGATGTGAGATGGAGCAGTCCATGGATTTAAGCTCTGAGTGGGAATCAGTGAGTAGTTGTGTGCCAAAAATGAACAAGGATGCGCACACGCACACACACAAACACACACACACACAGAGGACCCAAACCAACATACCCAAATGAACTATTTGGTTTCTCTGATTAGACAAGTTCAGCTGGATGTCCTTACACTAATGAGACTAATGGTAGAAGGGAAACAAAATTTTCAGATAAATTGTTTTTCTGATCAACATCACTCTGGTTTTGCTTCCGCTGAGATTCAGTCTGTTACTCTTCACAGAACCTCTCATTTCCTAAAAGTTCTCTGAAGCTTCAGTTTCTGAAACAGTAGGTGAATATATTCACTAAAGGACGGACATGTAGCCAAATATCTCTACAGACAAATGAGTTCTTGACATTGTACCATCTCTCCCAGTGTCATAGATCTGTTGAAAAGCAACAGCACAAGATGGATCCCTGTGGGATGCTCTCTTGGGAATCTCTTTCTCTGCAGTGAAAAATCCGCAACAACTATGGCTCATTTCTTTCTGTCCATCACTGAATACAAAATCACAAACATGCCACGTAAAATGGAAAATGCATGCAGAAGGCCTAACTTCTTTCAAAGATATAGATAGCAAAATCTGAAAGGCCGTCAAAAGAGTGATGCTGAAGAAGATCCCACATATGACCAGCAAAAATGAAGACAACAATTCTGAAAACAATCTGGGAGTATTCTTCACTTGATTTCTCATGCAACCAACAAAGCACAGGATCATGAGAAGAAAGGTGAGAGAGTTAACATAAGTTTCAAATATTCTTACACCATCTGTCTCAAACTGTGGTTTCAAGCTGAATCTACCTGAACAAAAGAAATGAGGAGGCATTTTTGCTACTGCTGGACTGAAAACATCACCATATTTGACCTTGCACTACAGTAGCCACTGCTGGTTTTACTCCGGAGGCTTTTGGATCATGTGATCTGATGACACACTACAGTTTTGATGCCCATGGCTCTCCAGACAGATTTTATTTCTTTTCATTTATGTTTGGCTGAAAGGCATGGGAGCATGTGTGTGTATATTCATGCACTGATGCACGTATGTGTGTGTGTGTGTGAGCTGTCATGCACACACATGTACGTGTGTTACATCTACTTCACCTTGCAGGTTTTGGTTTACAGGACTTCTGGTGGACGATCAGTCTGTCTGGAAGAAAAGTACGCCCACAAATATCACATGGAACTAGCTGGTTCTGGGCACTGATCCAGGCAGCCTCATTTAAAGAATCAAGATCATAGAAACCTCTGGCTGGAAAATTAAAAAAAGAAAGTATCAGCTTTCATTCTGGAGACCCACATTCAACTCTTTATGGAAAATATTTTCAGGAAATACCTGTTGACTGAGCCTTTCCGTTTAACCAAACCATATTGCTTTTGCAAATGAAAAAGAAAGAAAAGAAAGAAGCAAAAGAGTAAAAAATATACAAAAAAGACACTGCTTTTTGTCCCAGGGGCTGAACTAAATTAAGTTCAAACTGAATCATTTTGTATTGTAGGAAATTAGAGAGAAAACATCATGCTGTGTGTTATGATATGCATTCTCAGCTAATTATTAACATCTTTCCATACATACTATTATCAGCAATTTTCACTTCTTGGCTTTACTTCAAGTTCTGTTTAATGAGCATGTGTTATCTGACCATGGCAATGGGTGGGAGAATGTCATAGTTGAGAATCAAGAGGCCCAGTTTTCTTCCTGTTGAAGACTATACAAGTCTTGCAGTTAAGTGGAATAAAGCTTAGGTAAACCTAAAACCTTACAGACAAAACTCACAGTTCTTTTAAACCACAACATCCAGTGAGGTCATTGCACTGATGCATCCATTGTCTTCTAAACACTAATCCAGTCTTACCCTCAAGTCACTTTCCACTGTGGGAAGAATGACTGCTCTAAAAGCTCAGGAGTATTCTTCAAACACATTACATGTATTTTCAAGATTTGAGTAAAAAAAAAACAACCTGTTTACTTTCATCTTGAAATGGACTTTTACATACGTGTTGTTTCAAATGTATCCCCAAAAAGATGGGTTGCTTAATAACTGGATGTAGATCTCAAAGAGTTTTCATCTTGAGCACACGGAGAAAAAAAATCTACATGGTTCAATTGGAAGATGTATTTATTTCACCATTCCCAAAAGGTATGAAGAAAAAGACGAAAAAATGTTCTTGTCTTTGAACTGTGGGCAGCGTAAAATTTTTAAAAGAAAAGGATTTGTGCATTTAAAAATATTTCATGGTTTCTGTCATTGGCACATGATAGAGCTCTTCATTAAAGGCCCATACAGTTTTAATAGGATTCATATCCAGAGGTTCATATAACCACAATAAGTCTTAGATCTTTTAATATGCCTGTTCCTAATGTTCTTTTTGTTAGAATAGCAACCAAGTAGTGTTTCTTTCTTGGCTGAGACAAATATCCCCTTTGCTTGCAGGAAATGAATGTGTATTTTCTGTACTTTGGAAAGTTTATGAAATATAAAAAAAAAAAAAAAGATCACTTTCTCCTTGCAGGCATGTGTTAGGCATTCCACAAACAAAACACTGTGTAATCAGGGCAGAGGTTGTCTTCCTGTGACACTTGCGTTTTCAGAAAAAGATTTATGTAAGTTATAAAAAGTTTTATGTAAGCAGTTAATATTTCTGAGCTTTTTTTGAACACTGCCTGTTCAAATCAACAACAGGAATAATCCCTCCCTAAGTTGAGAAACTGAGACATGCACTACGTGTATGTGGTCTCAAGGTCACTTACAGCATTTACCAGATGATCAAGAGTAAGTCTTATGGAAAAAGAACAACACTGATTTTCTGGAGGCCAGGAGCATGAGGCAACTGCAGAGCGAACAACAATTTTAGCTCAAGCTACAGAACTAATCAGACTTGCATCAGCAGGCATTTAGGGACAGATGCTGGAAGCAGGTCAGTGTCCCCTGGGGAACTGTGGGCGCACAACACCTCATACGAGATACACAGTGCCTAATATGACTCATTGCTTAAATGAGACCATTTCTGATTCATATCTGGGAGTCTTCTGCTGGATTGTTCTCTCGGAGAGTGGTTCTCTTTCTGCTTCTACTCCTTGTAAATAAGAATGGTTTATTTCAAAATAACCTGATTCGCCCTTTTGTATCCTCCTCTTTCAGATTGAATTCTCATTTTTCTCCATCCTTTTTAACACACAACATGTAATAATTAAAAACAGCTTAACAAAAAAAATACTATGAAAATATCTTTTGAACATATCTTTTACTGCATATTCAACTCTACTGCTTGGCATCTGTTAACCAAGTCCTTATTTGATATCATTTGAGCTGCAATTATTATTTTGAACAGCTGGCTAGTGTTTTTATTGATCTTGCTCTCTTTATGTTTTCTGGTGACATATTTCTTTGTCCTGCTGTAAACTGATGCAGTGAATGACTCTTTCAAAGTGAGTTGTAGGAGAATTTGTCTACTTTTCCAGACATTAGGGGAAGATGTGGGAAATCTATGGGGAATATTAAAAGAAGTGGGTGAACTAACTGCCTGTGAGCAAGTGGTCCAAACTTGCCTCAGAGAAGCTCAGACAAGCTGGCAGGTCCTGGGAAAGCATCCAGCTGAAATTGTGGAATTACTTTATGTGGCAATGGGGAAGTCCTGGGAGCAGCTTCCAGGCAAAGCACAGGTAAGATTTCCTTTTAGCCCTACAGTACACACCTACAGTCACACACCTGTGAAACACATATAGGAGCCCAGCTCTGTTGAGTGCTGGGGATCATCTATTTTGATTGATTTGAAGAAGTGGCATCCAGACATCTTAAAGAACAGAACCCACAGCAGAAACACATATAAGTGACAGAAATAAAATGTTTATTTTGTACTACATATATTTTTTTCTCTACTGTCTTTATATTATTGTGTCTCACAAAGCAAGCTTGTAAGCCTTGTAAATAAAAAGGGACCAACAACATCCACAGAATTTTTATTATAGATGATATTGCATTTTTATCTATATTTTAATAAAAACCTGAAACTACAATGTATGTTATGGTTTTAGGTTTCAAAAATACCTTATTTTCTGCAAGTCATCCTGCATCTAGCATTATACTTCTTATTTTACCACAGAACTCCTCTTTTTGACACCAGTCACTATTTACCGCTGTTAAGTGCTAGTCTCAGGCTTGTTCTATAACCAAAACTACAGGTATAAAACCTGGCTGAAGTAACTATTCCGGTATTACCTCAAGGGTGTTTTATATTAGTGACTGTATGGGTCAAGTCTGCACATCGTTCTTTGTTATTTTGCCCATTTTAAAATATGCCTGTTGAAAGTAGTCAAAAAGTAATGATGTAGCTGTGGAGCAGGTCACTAATCTTTTTTGTGTTTTGATTCAGATCATACTGACACATAAAGAGGACTGTCCCTGGAGGCATGTCCCACAAGGCAATGACTCTTCTTACTTCTCATGGCTGCAGCATAAAAGGAGAACAGGATACTTAACAAAAAGCTTCAAACAAGCCATGACAGCTACAGTCTATCACAGTAAAATGGAGAAAGAAGTACTTGCTTAAAATTCTTTTTTCTTTTTTCCCTTCCTCCCACCTTTATCCTCCCATTTCCCCATTTGGTCTGCAGCTTACCTTGTATGGAAACGACTTCAGGCTTTTTGGGCTCTGGCCTTCTCAAGTGCTTGGGTAGCATGTCATTCTCCTGGCGCCATTTTTTCATGCATTGTGGCTCATGGATACTAATAGATTTTGTTCCATACTCACGGCCACATATGTAACAAATCACTGCTGGTGGTCGTCTTATCACTTTTGACTGCAAGTGACAATTGTGAAGAAGAAACATTTAAATCAGAATAAGTTTGGATGAAAACAATCATGACAATTAAGAAACCAACTCTTATCTGTGAAATGAGCGCAACTGTTTCTACCAGTTTTGTTTTGTCTGAATTCAATGTTGAAGCTTATACTGCCTCACTGACTGGCCACCTGGAACAGGTAGGCTCCTTCTGCAGATACTGGGCTGAAAATTCATGTGTGTCACCTGAGTTATATCTATGTAGGTTTTAACTCTTTATTTTCACATCATCAAGTTAATGGAAATGTTGAGTCTTCTTGCAAGGAAACAACTCTTATGCTTGATCAGGCTGCTGCAGCACAGCATCCATCTTAAATGTTGAAGCTCTTTTTTTAATCTGTCAAGCAGAAAGACCCCATCTCTAAACAGGACAAAGTTAAAGCGCTGTGTCCTGCCTTAGCATTGATCTTAAGTGGAACAGTGAAGGCTGCTGTCTCAAGTTTGTGATTATGGTCCCTAATCCCATGTTACTTCTGCCACAGATCAGTTAGCTGGTGGAATTCACAGCCTTGGAGGATTAAAGTCAACCCAGGATATTTCACGATAGGACTGCGATATAGAAAATGTTTCTTGTTTATCCTGAAAGGCCTCAGTGTGAACTTTGTCAGTGACTGCAGTGACCCTAAGCAAGTCATCGTTTCTGCATTGCAGATCTGCTTTTTTGTTCACAGAGAAAAACAGCTCAATAATCTCTCAACCAGTCCCAAACCTCACAAATACATATTCTAACCTTGAAAAATATATAATTACTGTGGCACTGCCAATTATGTACTTGTCTGTGTCCTTAGACACATCTTGGGCTACGCATGGTGGTGTCAGTACCAGCCCTGATCCAGGAGTAGTGTAAAAAGCTACTGCAGAGACAGCAATTTGAGGCACACTGATGGGTCTCACAACTGCAGCACTTCCTGCACTCCTCACTGCAGAATACCAGTAAAACACAAGTTATTCCCTGTCCTCCTAAAGTCAGAGGGACAGACACAGCCAAACCAAACATGGGAAGCCTTTCTCACTCAAACAAGGGAGGCGGGGGATTTCATTTTTTCCTCTGCTACTATGTAAGACAAAGCATAACCTGTTCCACTATTTATGACTCTGTGAGCCCATCAGTGTATTTAAGAAATTCTGGGCAGCTCTTCTTGTACTTATGCTACAGTCTGAAAATGTCATTAGAGAACAATCTGCATAAGCTTTCTTTCCTGTATCACACATGCAAACCCAATTACATGAAGAAATACTACTCTACAAAGTGTATTTTTGCTTGGAAAAGTTGGACTTCATCTGGAAAGTTCTCACAGTGAACTGAAATATAACTTATCCACAGACAGTCTTTCCAAGGACATTTTTGTACTCTTAACTTTCAAATGGAATTTCCTTAGCCATCTTTGATAACAAGATATTTTATGTACTACCTATTCATAGCTGAATATAGCAACAGCAGTTTTAAGAATGCCCTCTGATTTTCCATTATCAATTTTCACCTACTTCCTTACTTCAGCTCTTGAGCTAGACCTTGTCTGATTTAGAGGTAAGAGTCTGGTTCAGAGCCTTCTGAAGGAAGTGTGTGCTTATTTGTAGGCTCTGGAGAGCTTCAGCTAAGGATACTGTAGTCGAAACTCTCAAGGTCAGGTGACTGATTTCAGTGTGCATGATTGTTATGGGTATGCTTATAGCATTTTAGAAATGGTTTTCTAAAGAAATGCTAGGTGTAAAAATGCTGGTAACATATTTTTCCGCTCCAGTTTTCATTAGCTAGGTTCCTGCCATTCAGTAAAATAGACTATGTATTGGCTGAAAACTAGGAAGGAGTGGTTTGATTTACATTTAGTTTGTAGGGACTCTTTATTATATACAACCAGAATGGGCAAAACGAATCCTAGCCTGCACTGTCACATTCATTTCCACTGTATGGGGCAGTACAATAAAAGTAAATGTATATCTTCAAGAGGACTAAGTCCTGATGTGAGACAGGTGAAAAATCACTTAAAAAAATAAGTACTACCAACAAATTTAACAGATGTGCAGAAATACTGTTGTTAAAATTGTCCTGGTTAGAACAGAACTAAATCTGTTCAGCGATTTTACTTTTCAGTTAAAGCTCCTCTGAGAAACTGCACTTTTGGAAACTAACATGTTTTTGCAGACACTGCTTGCTTTTAGCAGTGATAAGGCCTACTGTTTAGATTTACTATCAGGGATTGGTATGCAAAGCAAGGTCACTGCTGAATCTGGTGTC
Organism: Galbula dea; assembly: GCA_013399015.1. NCBI lineage: Eukaryota > Metazoa > Chordata > Aves > Piciformes > Galbulidae > Galbula > Galbula dea. Next base: position 80,624 of record VWZX01008625.1, on the reverse strand, counting down.
TCATGTTGAGGGGTGCAGGGTAAAGGCTGCACCTTCAGGGAGGAGTGGACAGGACAGGTGACCCTAAACTGACCAACTAATGTATTCCATCCCATATATGTCATAGTCAATATATAAACTGGTTCCTCCTTGCTAGCTTTGGCTGTTGCTCTTCTTCTTCTCCTGTGCTTCAATGCTCAGCATCTGAGGAGAACTCTGTTCTGCCCTTGATCTTGATCCATAAGTTCCTGCATCCAGTACCAGGATCCAGCCCCTGAGCCTGGCTCCCATCTGCTGCTAAGGCCTTCTGCCACAGTATCAGTGGTGATGTAGCTACCATCAAAGGGGGTTTGGGTTTGGTATTAGTTTTGTACATAGTTGTATATATTGGTATACTTTTCATTTATCATTATTATTATTACTATTGAAGTAGTTTTAGTTTTCTTTTCGAGTCCACAAGTCTCTCTCTCTCATCCTCTTTCCCCTCCTGTGGCAGGGGGGGAGAGAGGGGGTAACAGGGAGCATCTGTCACTGGGTTGGTGGCCAGTCCAGCCTCGACCCTCAACAAAAATCAAATAGATTTTTACCTTCCCTAGTGAATGGAGATACTATTTTATCTCTGACTGCTTTGTTCAAATTTATTACACTTGTTCTAAAATGTGATTTCTTACTCTTGAACAGCTGCCAAAGACCTGCAAGACAAAGTTAGCAATCTCCATCCAGTGTAATATGGATACATTTCAATAGTTCTGACACGGTCTTTTTGGTAGTCTCACCTGAAAAAATGAAAACTGAATGAGCAATACTGTGTTGCCTCCAGATCCTGACAGACAGTTTATGGGTGAGTTTTGTGAGCAAAACCAGGCCTGCAGCTAGACAGAGAATTCTGTTTTCCGAAGTTCTCAATTGGGATTGATACATAACTAAATCCTATTTGGTCAAAAAAATGTTTTAAGAAATCTGTTCAAGCAGAAATATCTCTGTTTTGTAACTTCCATAATTAAAAAAAAGTACAGAAACAATAGCAGAGACCAGAATTAATTAAAAGGAATCATATCACTCTAAGAATGAAATTATTTTTTTGAGAATCACAGAATGTTAGGGATTGGAAGGGACCTCGAAAGATCATCTAGTCCAATCTCCCTGCCACAGCAGGATTCCCTAGACCGGGTCGCACAGAAGCAAGTCCAGACAGGTTTTGAGTATCTCCAGAGGAGACTCCATGACCTCTCTGGGCAGTCTGTTCCAGTGCTCTGGCACCTGAACTGGGAAAAAAAATTTTCTTATATTCACACGGAACCTCCTATGCTTCAGCTTACAACCATTGCCCATTGTCTTGTCACTAGACTTACACTGAGAAGAGCCTGACCCCCATTCTCCTGACACCCACCCTTCACATATTTAAAAGCATAAACGAAGACACCCCTTAGCCTCCTCTTCTCCAAACTAAAGACACCCAGCTCCCTCAGCCTTTCCTCATAAGGAAGATGTTCCAGCCCCCTCATCATCTCTGTGGCTCTGCGATGGACTTTTTCAGGCAGTTGCCTATCCTTCTTCAACTGAGGGGCCCAGAACTGGACACAATAGTCCAGATGCGGCCTCACCAGGGTAGAGTGAAGGGGGAGAAGAACCTCTCTTGACCTACTAACTACACCCCTTCTAATCCACCCCAGAATCCCATTGGCCCTCCTGGCCACAAAAGCACAGTGCTGCTCATGGTCATCCTTCCATCTACCAGGACCCCCAGATCCCTTTCCCCTTCACTGCTCTCCAACAGCTCAGCCCCCAATCTATACTCATACATGGGGTTGGTCTTTCCCAGGTGCAAGACTCGACACTTGGCCTTATTGAATCTCATTCAAGTTCTCCCTGCCCAACTCTCCAGCCTGTCTAAATCACCCAGAATGGCAGCACAACACTCCGGTGTGTCAGCCACTCCACCCAGCTTAGTGTCATCAGCAAACTTGCTGAGAGCACACTCTGTTCCCTCATCCAGGTCATTAATGAACAGATTGAAAACTACTGGTCCCAGTACCAACCCCAGAGGGACTCCAATAGACACAAATGTAGTGAGTTTGAACTATCACCACAGATCAAATTATATACACAAAGCCTCCTCTTTAAAGATACATGTTAAAAAGCTGAAAAATAAAACCTGAAGGAGAATATCCTTACAAGTGGTAGTAACAGCTCATTTGTTGCTTAACTGTGGAATCCAAGGTATGATAAGATTTATTTGGAATGTCTACAGCTGATGATATTTATCCTTCATTTCTTTCTCTCTTCAGAGTGTGCCTATCCCAAATGTCACATCTGGAAGCCTGCAGTTTGAAACTAAACTATTTTTGGAGTCACCACAATTTTCCAACCCAAACTACTCACAGGCCAGTGGCTAGGCTGTCTGCTCACTGCTTTGTTTTTCACTTTTAAAAAGGGTGGTAGGGAAGGTCTATTCCTGACGATATGTGTTATTATAAAAATACCTACAAATACCTAACAGCACAGTTAGGCTTTCCTCTGGTGTCTCACTATTTTCTTTTTATTCCAAGACTGCTAAGTATGTCTGCATGACCATGAATGAAGTTATTTAGCTCAGAGGGCTATGCAACTATGTATTTTCAATAGATCTGACATTACTTGAGGTTAGCCCCCGGCTGCTGTTACAGTGTTACATGAGGTCAAATTTACCCATACAGCACAAAGCTTTTAATTTCTTCTTAAGTACAGTCAGTAAGACTGACTCTCAAACTCCCCTCCACAAATATTTATCATCCAGGATTGCACATACTCGTGACTTTCTTATTTGTTTAATTAACCATGTATTTTAATGGGAGGAAGGGAGGCTTCCCGCTCTAGGCCACAGCTGTTGTCATAGGCTTGAATCATCCAAAAAACAGAGGTTTAAGAAGAGAGTGGTACAAACACCCAGCAACAGCATCGTACTGTATGAAAGCAGCCCTTTCCACACAGTCCCCTCTAGAAAGTGCAAGCCATTTTACATAAGGGACAGGGACAAGCTGTGGCATGGCTCTCATGACCCACCTAAAGGTGCTTTTCACAGCCTTCTGGAGTGCTTTCAGTCACTACCCTGACACAACAGCAGACTCATTTTAGGACTGATCATATGCCTATATATGAAATTTCCATAAACAGCAAGGTAATTCTGCCAGATGATGCAGGTGATTAAAGATTTTACTCCAGTGGAAGCACTAGAATATTCCATTTTACTCCAGATGTGCTATCTTTTAAAAAAAAAGTACATCAGTATAATGAGCATGTTTTTTGTGTAAAAGCAGAAAGACAGGAAGTTCAATCATTCCAGTTATAATCCACAACACGTTTTGTGCAAAACCATCCATTCATTATCCATTCTCATTTAGACTGGATGTTAGGAAAAAATTCTTTATGCAAAGGGTGGTAAGGCATGGGGACAGGTTGCCCAGAGAGGGTGTGGATGCCCCATCCCTGGAAGTGTTCAAGGCCAGGCTGGATGTGACCCTGGGCAATCTGGTCTAGTGGATGGCACCCCTGCCCATGGTAGGAGGGGTTAGAGCTAGATGATCTTTAAGGTACCTTCCAACACAGGCCATTCGATGATTCTATGATCTAACTTTTTATATTTGCAAATATATTTGTTAATATTCTCCTAAGATGATGACCAAAACTGCTGGAACTGAGACAAACAAAGTTTATCACTGACTTATACCTTCATTAGAATTACATAGCAACTGAAAGAGTTTTCTTTTTACCAAATGACTGGATGACTATATGCAAAACCAAATACAACATCAACATTTTGTTGTTACACAAGTTTCCAAAACTTATGCCCTGTTAAAATGCATTTCAATACAGTAAACAAAGGTCACTGAAATCTTATTTTTAAGTAGTTAAATCGGTAAGAAGAAAACAGCAGATGGCAGCACCGGATGCTAGTGACATGTCTGATAGGATTTTAGGATCAGTGTTATCTATTGTTAAAACAACTTACACATATACCCACAGCAAGCCATCAATACTCATTTACATGTAGCAGACATTTTGGTCTACAAAATAAAAAACACACACACACTGCTCTAGTGTGAGTCTGAGTTTGGGTAGCTCCAAATACCAATTCCATTTTCTACGGTATCACAGCAGAATCCAAAACAGAATTTCTGAGCTGATGTGATCCTTGAGAATCTTATAATCATAGGCTGTTGTTTTACACAGTCAGACTTTATTAACTTAGATGTGTTCATGAATTCTGACAGCAAGGACAGCTACTAGAAGATGTGTCTTATGGAGAGGCTCTTGAGTCTCTAGCTCTAAAAGCATTTCATGCCAAACTGAGTAAGTGTTTGTCAGTAATGATACTGGTTTACTTGATCCCGCAGTTGCTAAGGAAGACCGCACTCCAAGAACACAGCATACAGGTAATAGTCTATCAGTTGTGAAGTTAAAACGCCCTTCACAGAGTGTACCACCAAATCCGCAAGATCCTTACTTTTAAAATGAGAAACATCCACCTTTTTAATACAGGACATCTTTCATTGCATAAATTAAGATGACAGGACTATTATGTTTATATAAAGATTGGGTTGGGTTTTTTTCATTTATCCCTTTCCTCTGATGTTTTGCCAATTCAGGACTTGAAAGAGGTACTTAAACAATTATTGTCACAGGGAGTAGGTCTTTTTAGTGAGAACGGACTGCCCCAAATGCTTTCCTGCCAGAACCAAAGCAGACTCACTCCACTACTGGTATTTTCTAACAGAACTAATAAGCAGCTGAGTAGTTGGTGAGGTGAGCAAAATTAAAACCATATGCTGGGAAAAGATGAAGACTGTAGAGGAGACCCAGACCTTGTTCCTGTTCATAGTAAATCTGCATTCCCTCTGTGAGCATCATGCTTTTCAACATTGATCAGTGTGTGGACCATTCAAAACTCCCAACTAGAGGTGGAGGCCATCACACTGAGAATTCAAACCAATGAAAAAGAGGTTTCCTTTGTCCACATCTTAAAAGCAGTCTGCGAGAAGTCTGCGAGCCCCTGGGATCACAGGATACTTCTTCCAGTCTTTCATTCGCTCTCTGCCTTTAATGCATACCTCTGTAGAAAAAAACAGCTCTAAAAATAAAATAAAGGACCTCAAAGGTAAAATCCCTCATCCCTTCCTGAAGTCAATGTTAATAATAAAGTCCTTCAGAGATAATTACAAACTCCAAATTGTACAGCCTCATTAGCTCCGCTGCAACTGCTTAGAGGTAAACAAGGAAACCTGTTGTTCGCGCAAGAGGAACAGATTTGAAGACATTTCATTCTGGCTTTGCAGAGCTCACAGAAGTAAAAAGTGGTAATAATGTTATTCAACAAGTCAGCAGATGTGACTGAATCCACAAAGGAAGCAGATGTTATGTGTAAGAGGGCAACATTTTTACAGAGTGACTCTCAATACCAAACCACACTCTAAATTTGTTTTTTTATGACATTATAACTACGGACATTTCCCCCCTCCCTCCCTTTTTTTTAAACATACAGAATTAAGTGTGATGGACAAAACTCTCTGCTTCACACCCATGATTTTCATTGAACCACCACCTTTATAGCAATGCCAGTTCTCTGGTAAATGGTATGTTGTAGTGTAACACAAGAACATCTCATTTCTTAATGCTATAGATACACCTGTGCAGTACTTTACACTGTTAGTGGGTTATTTGAAATTTGCTGACTAAAGGCCTCAGGATTGGACCTAATTTGTCAATACCTATCAATCAGTGGCCTCAAATAGCGTAATACAAAAATATCTCACATTGTCTTTAGTCTTGTGTTTGTTATAGTAATGCTATTATCTCCATTTTATTCAGCAGTTGGAAAACTGAAATACAGCATGCTTTGACCTGTAAAACGTTTTTAAAAATGCTCTGCATAGCACTGCATTCCTTTGATGACTGAGAAAAGCTAAATCCCATTTTTAAAATACTGTAGACAATGAGCAGTCCAACCCCAATTATAAAAAAAAAATTAAAAGTGCCTTTTATTTTAGACACTGGGCCTAAATTAGACATCTATCTTTTTAGAAAACTCCTGGCCAAAAGACAGCTTGTGCAGAAACAAATGCAGAAAAATATGCCATTTTCCAAAACTTTGTGTAGCTTTTGGATAATGTGAATCAGCTTCTTTATTCTTGGATCTTGAATCAAATTCAGTGGAAAGAAATGTGCAGTCTTACTTCTTTTGTTGTTGTTATAATCCAATTTGCTGCCTTTGAACATGCAGTCCCCAGAAAACTCATGTCCCATGCCAAGGTTAAGAGTAACGGTAAAAAATTAAAATCATTGGAGTGCTTACAGAATAATGAAACATTGTATTTCATGTTAACTAAATAAAAATACCCAATATCTGCTAAATCATGTAACATTCAAAGCTTGCCCAACCTGCTCAACAGAATCTCCTAGGGAACTATGACACACAATGGTCCCTTTTGGGGACATGACTCTCACAGGATCACAGTATATGAGAATCCAACTATCCTCTTTCAACAGAAAGACAAAAAGAAATAGGAATATGTAGTTCCCCTTACATACACAGTATTCCCCTTTCCTTTATCTGCTCTTCAGCAGAGAAACATCTGCACAGAGCCCAAAACCCTGTGAAGGAAAGTGATTTTAAATTTGATGGGAACTCAAATGTTCCCGCTGGAGAGCCTAGCATCAAAATGCATCCACACTCTTTCCTTTTACACAGCATGTGCTTAGCAGTTTACCTTGTCCAGTACAGCTGGTACAGCTCTGCTCTTTGCTTGGATGGTCTTAGATGGGTCATCACTTGCTGAGCCAGACTCGAAGTTTGGGCCTTTTCCAGATTTACTGGAGCTAGAGCTTGACAGTCCCACACCACTGCTGCCTCCTGTGCAACACTTCTGGTGCACAAGGAGACGGTCAGGAAGGAAGGTTCGGCCACAGTTTTCACAGGGCAGGAGCTGGGCTTGAGCACTCTGAAAAGCTGCCTCATTTTCAGCGGTAAGTGTATAAGAACCACCAGTAAGGACCTCAGGTTTCCTGGGCTCCGGTCTTCTGAGATGCCTTGGTAATCTATTGTTTTCAACACGCCACTTCTCTAAGCATTGAGGTTCATGTATAGAAATAGACTGTGACCCAAATTCTTTGCCACAGATATAGCATACCTTGAAGGAAGGTCTTCTTGGTGGGATAACAGGCCGATTCAGTGGTGTTTCAGACATGTTTGTAGAATCTGACCGTTTAAATATTGTTGCAGTGCCTGGCCGCCTTTTCTGGGGTCCATCTTCTAGATGTTCTACTCTGGGCAAAATTCTGGGAAGACACGACACATTAGACAATGAAACCTGCTCTGAAGGCAAGATGTTAGAGGCACAAGCAGGGGCTTCTGCATCACTTGGCATAGTACTACGGATTTTGTTCACATTCTTTTTCTTGACATCTGTTTCCATGAAGGGGACAATATTTCAAGAAACTTCTCTCTCTCCTACACAGAAATGACTTGAGAAAGATGCTCCATCTTCTTAATTCAGTTTCATTGGATGGAATGTACTATGGATTTCAGCGCTGAAATACTGCACATAATGGCCATATCAATGGGAAAATAAGGTTTCTGTGTGGTTTTGTTTTGCCTTTTGGTTTTAAACAATCCTGAAACAAATTAAATCAGTACATATTAATAAATACCATCTCATTTGTTAAGGTTACCAGCCAGTCGTTTACCACAAGGATCTGTATACCTTACTGTAACAGAGTACTGTTACATTTTTAAGTAGCAGACAAATAACATCAAATATATCCTACCCCTAATGATCAGCTGAACAATGTAAATCTGAAATTGCAGTTTCAGAGGGTGTAAAGTCACAAAGGATATGGAAAAGGATGGGTTTGCACAAGCAGAAGCTGCTGAAATACTTGTAATTTTCAGTATAATTAACATGTTTTATTTTCAGTTATTGACAAAACTAGTATTTCTAACACAGTCTTTAATTTCTAAGCCATTTAGGTTAATAGTTAAACATATTTTCCCTGTCTCAACAGAAAGGAAAATAAGTCCTTCAGTAGCTAGATGTTAATGTCCAAACTCCAAAGGGACAGTCAGCAAGGAAAATGTTCCCAGTATGTAGTTTGAAGAAAATTATTAGGACCCTTTACTCAACACTCATAAGGCAACTTAAATTCTCTGCCCAGAAAATAAAATTCAGATAGTAAGCATGTTATAGTAGATCTAGTTGTTTTATTGCAAGAATACAAAATAACTAGCAGGCTAGCTTTAGTCATAAGCAAGCAAGAAGCTGCATAGACAGGTGACTGCCAAAGACAGCAAGGTCATAGAATCATAGAATGTTAGGAGTTGGAAGTCTCAAAAGATCATCTAGTCCAACCACCCTGCCAGAGCAGGATTCCCCAGTCTAGGTCACAACAAAGCTTCCCTGAGTCACCTTCACCTTACTGAATATTCTAAACTTTGCCTCAACCCTGCTAAACTTTTAGGGGGTTCCCAACTCCCAAGCTTATCTGCCAAAAATCCCAACGACCCATCCGAGGTCACTCTCAGTGCTGCCACCAACCAAGCTGGAACAGCTCTGAACTGCTCTTTTGTCATGTCACCCTCAGAAACTTTCCTCCCACCCAAAAGCCTTTTCATCCTTGTCATTCCCACCTCTTAATGCAGGGGCTAAATTTTACTACATCCAAGTGGAAAAATACAGTTTTGACATTACCTTTGGGAAGACAAACTTAAACTATTTCTGTGCCACTGAGAAGCACTAAGCTGATTCTAGTCTTTCATAAATATTCTATGAAGCACCTTCAGGACATGGGCAACAGCAAAGAAAAAGCTGTCAACAGGTTCACATGATTAGTTATCCACTTGCCAGGCATACAAATATGTTTAGATTGCTGCATTCACACTGCTTACTTAAATGTTCACAATGTTGTTTATTCCAGGGATATTTGTAGCACTTTCTTATTTTACAAAATCTCCTATAAAGCTCAGATTTGTCTGTATGTAAACTGGAAGATATGAAGACCATCAGAGCCAATCTCTGATTTGTACTGGAACAAATCTCTGTGAACTAGTATGTTGCAGTTACCTGTTGAACTTCTTGAGGGACATTATACATAGCACTCAAAAGTTAACTCTTCCTTTGAAACTATTGGATAACCACAGTCTGTGGAAAAATTATAGTAAAGTACAAGGCTGCAGCATCCTCTCATGTCAGAAGCTATCCAGTAAGTGTACAATGTATGTTAAAGGATACACAAAACTGTAGCACTGGTTTTTTTGTTTCAGATCAAAAAACTTTTTTTTATCTAACTCCTACACAGTGTATAATTGTGAAATATCCAATGGAAAAGCATACTACAAACCAACAAAGAAACAAAGGTTACAAGCAGTTTGGACAGTAGCAATTAATAACAATTATGCAGCTAGGTGGCTTCAAACTGGTGCTATCTCATTTTAAAGAAGTAAGTTTCGACCTCAGCAGCAATATTTTTTTTAATGCTAAAAGCTTTGTTAACTGTGTAGAAAGTACTACAAAAGCTACTTTTACAACAAATCCCAAAGCCTTTCCCTTGTTTTGCTTTAAGAAGGCCTAAATTTTCTGATATTAACTTAGCAGAAGGCTGATCTCTTTATATCCCAACGCGCCACTGCAGGAGTTTGCCAGTTTTGACCAGGTCGTGCATGTGATTCAGTTAGGTGAATGGTTCTCCAGTACGTGAAATTAAAATTTGCAAACTATCATTGAGCCTACTCTACTGCAAGGCCCTTTCAAAGACTGGGAGAGTTTCCAAGGAGGGTGGCCTGCTGGATGAATCCAAGTTGGGAAGTAGCCAAGCTCTTTAGGAGGATGAAGGGAATGGAGAGCAAGGGAAACATTAAAAGGTCATGAAGGCAGAGGAGATAAGGGTTACTGGAGGGTCACAGGAAGGGAGCATTGGAAAGTTCAGCTACATTTCAGGGAACTTTTGAACTTTGCAAGGTCTTATTTATGTTCTATTTATTGATTTATGTCAGAATGATACTTTCTGCTACCTGAGAGGATTCTTAAAGCAACACTGGGCTTCAAACTGCCTGCCACACGAAGAATGTTAGATGACTAAATCTGTTACCATTAAGAATGAATCAGTCAATAAAAGATGCTATAAACAACCTATTAACAACATAACCTATTGTTGGATTTCCAAGCTTGCTGTTGTAAATACTTCATACGAGAATTATGCTTCCTTGTGGGGATTACACCATTTGGTCTACATTTATTCCTGCCAAGCTGACCGTTATTATTTGGAAACTTCCTATAAATTCAGTGTGAAATGAAAAGGCTTATGAGCAGCTCAAATCTTCTTTTCTTAAGCTCAGCGGTAAAGATGTAGAAGTAAATCAGGATTTGTATTTAATATTTCTTTTCCAAACATAAAACTTTCTTTTTTTTTTTTTTTTAAATGTTGCAACACCGTACTTAATAAAGTGGGAAGGTACAGTTGATCATTGCATATAGCTGTGGGAAAACATTCCTCTCCTCTAGAGTTCCACCGAGTCCAATACTGAAAAAACAATCTAATGAGCTGCAGTGACAAGGCACTTGCAATTAATGGATGAGTTCAATTTAATTAAAAGCAAGTGAAACACTATAGCTAGTTCCGCATCAAGCTAAGAGATTCACTAAATCTTCACTAACTAGAACAGAATGACAAGAGTGCAAATAGCTAAGTACATCTCTTCTTGTCCTGAAGAGGGAACTGGAACCCTTGAACACTGTTTTTAAGCTTATCCTAATAAGAAATTGCAACAATAGTATTATTATCCATGCTTCAATAATGCTGCATTCTCTTAGCTGCCATGTGTGATTTAATCTATACATGCAAGTGGAAACTTCTTCCCTGAAACAGCCTTCTTTATGTCTTCTATCAGTGTTGGAACTTGGAAGCAAAGTTGACACATACGTTTGCTATTTCCTGTATGCAGCCTGTTTCTGAAGAGTGACCCTCTCTGTTTTTCATCTCTCTGGATTCTCTCATGTAAACAATTCCTCAAAACCCATTATAAGGTCATTTTATAAGCCTGGATTCCTCGACTGAATTGAACAAAACATACTTGCACTAGCTCAGGGATTAAATTGGCTGTTTCCTATTAATCCTCAACACTACACTTTTGACTTAGCTAGAATTCCACATGGGGACCTCCCAGCTGAAAAAAAACCAGAGTTCACCTTATGGAAGAACACATTGCATGAAGCCTTCTTCTGCCAGACACAACCATGCTTATTCAATGGAGAAAATACAGGAACAGTTGTGCCAGTTTGGAGAATATTTATGTACAGTTTATGCGTGCTGACTGCTATCACAGCCTCTCCATCTGTAGCTGTATCGAACTGTAAACTCAATTTAAACTATATGGCTTGGCTTAATATCACTGTTCACATCTGCTAGCACTGAAAGGGACAAGATAAATCCTTACACCTGATAAACACAGAGCTTTCAAGATTATACATGCCAGAGAAAAATACCACTTGGACATACTTGACTTCCTCTAAAGGTGAGACAATTTTCACATCTGGATTTAGGAGGGAAGACCATAAACATGTGAAATAAAGGGTGGGAACAACCAATTTCTTTTGTATTTTGAAAACAGTCCTTGACAAAGCTATGAGAAGGATTTATATGAAGTACTTGCTTGAGCTGGCAGTGTCTTACATCCAGGAGGTTCTTTGAAGGGGTCATCTGTAACTGGAGAGTGTTCACAAAATCAGGACTTGCATAACAGAGTTATGAGACCGTCTGCGTGGGTTGTTCTGCCTGGGGAAGTGTATGACAGGCCACAGAGATACATTAAATGGAGAAACATATGGCTCCAAAAGGGTGGCATCCAAATACAACAGCCTGGTGGAAGCCCAGCTGTTGGGCTGTTAGTGTCAAGAAAGAATAAACAATTTCAGCTTGCAAAAAGATACTATTAATCTAGTGTCTTGGATTCCAGAGTTCCTGGCTGTGTAAGCCCTTATTTATGCAAATCCCCACTTCAGTCTGAGCAGTCTTCCCTTCTTTTTGCCTTCAATCCTATACTTGATGTTGCATACCCATTCTGTCTGTTCATCACTTAGTGCTGGAATTCACAAGCTTTCCATTTGTAGCATGACAGTTACTGTTATGTGGGTCATTTAAAAAAGGTGACTTGCGTAAATTGGACTAAATTCACAAGTATTCTAAAAAAAAAGTTATTTCAATTGTAATACCCAGCTTTGCCATTACACAAATTACAAATATCTCAAATGGCTTTAAACAACAAGTAACAACTTCTTGCACTACAAGAGTGCTTAGAGATCCTGGTTTCTTAGTCTGAGCTGGACTGTGTAAAAAGATAAAGGAAAAAAAAACCAGTCTAAGAGTACAAAAGATAGAGAGAGAGAGATATGAAGTGATCCACTAAGCATAACACTGAAAGTCAGAAAGAGAAGGAAATCGTATTTTTTAGCACCTCAACACTTAATCAGTTCGGTCACAGGATTCTCTAAGGCTGATTTCTAACTCTACAGTTAAGGTAAAGGAAGTAATTTTTCTCCCTTTTACTGTGTTTCCATTATATTTACATATAAAAGAGGTGTCAGAAAGGACCAAACTGACATCCTGTATGGAGTGCCAAAAATCCTTGCTTCAGGCTCTTTCCAGATAAAATGTTTTCTATAAGGCTTCCCATTATTCTTTAAGGGAAATCAAATGAAATTAAACCAACATCTTAAGAAGTATTTTCTCTTGTTTCTCTTTGTACTGCTCAACTATAAATAATTTTAGAAATCTGATAAGACAAAGTTCTCAAGCATAAATTGGATAAAAATACTGGGTAGTAGCTTACTGTTGGATCAGTTTTTCACTGAAAGATAAAAGGAAAAAACACTCTTCTGTTTCCAACAATATTTTTAGCAAATTAACCACACATTAAAACCCTCACATTTTTCTATCTCAGCACTTCCATTTTCTCTACCATTCCTGGCTGGAGAAGTCTCCTTTGATTAGTCTTCACGACTAATCTTTTCCCTCAGTCATGTGAAAGCATAATCTGTTATTTGATTAAACTTAAATAAAGATCTCTGAGACGCAGGAAATCCATAGTTCTCTACGTCAGGATGCTGGATCTTTCCATAGTTGAACAGGACCCATATTTTTATGCAACCTCCTATCTCAAGGAATGATTTGCAAGCTCTAAACACACAAATATTGGCATGTACCCCCACTTCTGGCAGCTTCAAGATTTTGTAGGTCTGTAAAATCCAATATCACAGCAGTCTGGCTTAAATGTATTATGAGTAATGCATACTCAGGAACATCCAAGTTTGAAGCTTGTTCCATCAGTGGATCAGCAGCACATATAGCAGTACCTTTTCCACCATACTATCTTCAGCCTAGAGGCTGGTGGTTATGCCTTCCTTAAACATGGATGCAGTCAGCTAAAAGAACAAGGCAAGAATACCCAAAACCACATATACTAGTTTAAAAAGTCACCGTTTTCTGATACATACAAGTGGACTAGAACTACGTGGGAGTTTTCTAACAAAAAAATTATTTTTCCCCACTAGTTAGACTGTTGCTCAGACAAAACCCAAAACTTTCTTCAAAGATATACCTGTATCAATTATACAAAGACAGGAGAGAAATCACCTGTGTGTGTGCATGCGCATGCATGTGAAGAATGTGAGAGAAGGAAAATAATTAACCCAGAGTTTTCTGTATTATTCTGACGATAAATAACTATCTAAGGTGTTTGCTGTGATGAGATGATCAACCTAGTCAAAGGCTTTTGAAATTTTCTTTAAACCTATTACCGTGTCCACATCTTTCTTTGGATATGAGTCTCTTCCTAAAACATTATGCATCAATTCAAAATTCACTGATGTCAACAGCTGTCATTGTATACTTGGCATTTGAGGAGACTCTACATGTAATTACACAGTAAGTAATTTGTTTTATTAACTTTATTTGATTTAAGCTTATGATAGCGTTGAAAGAGAATGCTGGAAACTAATTTTAGTGACCCAGCAGTACTTTCACATGACACTATCTTCCTCTACCCAAACATAATAAATCCTTTGTACTTTTGTTCTGAACAGGACATTCAGCTAGATAATCTGATTACCATGGCAATTCCTATGCTCAGTAAGATACACCTGAAATAACCCTAGATAATATGGGTTAGATGAAGAGACATTTAAAAACCCATGTATGCCTGACTTTTTTTACCATGTTACCGTAATTTCACTCATTAGAAACCAGTGCACTCCCTATTGTATATCAATGTCCTATGGAACTAAGTAAATAAAAATGTGAACTTAATTTTTAAAAAATATGTACTTGTAATGAACTAAGTGTTAATTTATAACTTAAGTGATCAGCTTACTAAGAGAATCTTGAGAAGAAATTTTGTAATCAGCTCTAAGATAAACCACCTGAAATGTGTTCTGTTTCACTTCTGCTTTCCAACAAAAAAATCCCCATAACTGACTCTTATAGTGAACCTTCTCATTACTGTAGAGCACCATATATTTTACATGAATAGAACTGAAAGAAGTAATTTCTGTTATCCAAACGGTTGCCCATGATAATTCCAATTGTATTTTTTCGCCTCTTAAAACCCACAGAGACAAGACCTCAGTCCACTTCCCAAGAAAAGTGAAGGGGGAATTACAAAATCAGAATATTTGGCCTGGTAAATGCTCTTTATTCACACAATGGTTTTGCCAGGCAAACCTCTGCAGAAACAAATTCCACTGAATAAATGCGTAATCCTTGCAGAAAGCACTATTACTCACCCAATAACCCTATCAGCTAGTTGGTCTGAGGAGATAAAATCACTCAATACTTTGCGCATCGATGTTTTTACTTATTTATCACTGGCCCCTTGAGGTCTGCAGGAATCTGGCCATCTGCTACTTCACTGACAAGCACTGATGCAATGGGATGAGGGCAGGACAGAGGACTGTGTTACTGCATCCTTCCCTTACAGAGGTTAAGGCCACGTGTTATCAGTACCATCACCTGAGTTTCACAAGGAAATCTGGTCAAAAACAAAAACTGGGATCTCATCTCAGAGGATCCCAACTGCCTGTGCCTGTTGGTTAGGCAGAGGAGTTAAAATTTTGACTTCAAAACCAATGGAAAACAACAGTGCCTCCTCACCCAACCATCCCTCCACCTTTACAGGCTTATTCAGATTCGATGCTGTTCAGGGAATCCCATAACGTCTTCCTAAGCATTACCTTCACTTCAAAGAGTGGCTCAAAAAGTCCTACTTTTCACGAGATCTGCATTTATCTGATGTTGCTTGTTGGTTCAGTTTGCCCTTTGTGGAAGAAAAGAGTTGAAGAGCAGAGTTAGGCGAGCACCCCTGGAACACATTTCTCCCACACATCGTACATTCAGGCGTTTCCCCCTGTCGCTTTACTTTTTAAGCTGTGTCTCCCCCGGCCGCCCCAGCCCTGCAGGCCCAGCTCGCGGGTTCCTCTGGGGAGAAGCCCTGCGCAGCCAGCTCCAAGCCACGCGTTTGCCGTGGCAACGCGCCGGAGCATGCAAATTTCCTGTCGACTGACCGGACGCCGACTGGCCGACGCTGTTGTCTGTCACGGGAAAGAGGGTGGGGTCTTCGGCGGGGCGGAGGCAGAAGGCGCAGTTCCGCCTCCGGGCATGGGTTTTGGTTTTAGTGTGTTTGTCGCTGCTAGCCATGGCGATGTTGGAAGGGTGTCGCGAGAGCACTTCGACGGAGCAGCTTTTGGGGCAAAATGTGTCTTTTCTTGCTAAGGGAAGCACTAGGAGTATGCGTGGGGAGAAAGTCTATTTGATCAGCGGCAGCTGCGAGTTTTTCCTGTGTTCCCTGTCAGGCACTGCACCATAGGCAGGGTTCATTCTTCCGTACCCTTCCTACCCCCTCGACTAAGGTGGGAGGGGATGAATGACCTCATTGAGAAGCCCAGGCAACAGGAAGCATAGGGAGCACTTGGTTCGATCTCCTCCAAAGCTGCTGTTGTCATTCAAAAATGCACAGGTTTTGGCCATTTTTTTTTTCCCAATATTTTTTCCAAATTTAACTTCTGCAAGCTTCATATTTTCTATGGAAATTAATTCTACCGAAACAATGATAAATAATTGTGAGAAGAAAACACCACTGGTTTAAACATTCCCTTTGCAGGTGGTCTCTGCTTGCAGCGCCAAGTGCAAACCCACAGTATTTATCCCTTTCTGCACCTTTCTACTTAACAAACTTCAGCTGCTAGTTACTGAAATCCTTAAAATACATAACAGGCACCACTTGCGTAGTCTTGGCAAGACCAATGTCTTCTGTTCAGCTTAGGAACAGAAACCTACTGGAAACAATTCTGGTAGCTGAAATTTTTGGTGTGACAGATACACAAAACCTGACAAAAGCAAGCCTGAAGCAAACCTGTCAAACTGGTTTGTACAATATCACATTCTTTGACCATCTCCCCTCTCAGTTTTATGAAGTTCTGTAAATCACATTAATTGCCAATTTTGTATTTTTGAGATACAAAAAGGCAAATGACAAAAAGCTTTCTGAGAAGTAAAATTGGATTGTTTGATCTGCAATGAAAAATTACACTGCGTCAAAGACAAAAGTGGTAGTGGGCTAGGCCTTCTGACTCTGCAGTGCCAGCCTGCTAAACAGTTAATACAGATTTATGCTATACGTGAAAAAAAGGTGTTTATCAAATGAATAGCTCTCAGATTATAAAAAAATGGCATTTAACCTTCACCTAGCCTTAGGGTTTAAACACAGTTTGTATTGGACAAAATTTATTGTCAGCATGAAACAGAGCTCCCACTTTTTAACTCAATTTAGATGCAGACTGGCTCTTTACCAGTATTTGCAGGACGTTTTGATGCCAGGAAAAATACATGAAAAAATTAATTCACCTTCTGAAATGATTCAGTTACCAAAGACTGTTGGCTTC
This sequence comes from Galbula dea, assembly GCA_013399015.1. Taxonomy (NCBI): domain Eukaryota; kingdom Metazoa; phylum Chordata; class Aves; order Piciformes; family Galbulidae; genus Galbula; species Galbula dea. The sequence continues at coordinate 63,687 of VWZX01008625.1, read as the reverse complement.
AGGTTATTTGAGGTATACTAAACTGTGATGTCTACCTGTGACAGTCAGGCAAGTAAATACACACTAAAGAATAATACTGCAGTTTCAGAGTTGAAATGCAGGAAGTACTAAGATTAAAGTTACCCTTTGCTTCATAGATCTAACAGAAAAAATATAAAATGAAGTAAAACTACGCTTGCATTTTGTCAACACTTGCATTCACCTATGTGTGAAGACAAAAACCAGTTCTTTTCCAATGAGAGATTTTAGATGGAGCCCATGTTAGTGGTAGACAGATAAGAGTGTTGTTTCCACATGAGTTGCTCCAGATATCAGTGTAAATGTCCGGAAATGGCAAAGGAAGTATTTACAGTACAAGATTATTAGGAAAAAAAAGTTACTATATTTTTCCATTCAAAAAACCCCAATGCCTTCAGGTCCTTAGATATGAGGAAAGAACTAGGGAGAATTTGAATGGAGTAGAATATAGTAAACTAATTCTTTTCTTCAACTTGTTACTTAATCAGTAATAATGATGATGGCCTTAATATTTTCCAAACAGGGCATCATGGAATAACAGGAAGTGTCATAGAGAAGCCATGAGAAAATATAAGAAATAATACAAATTTATCATAAGACATCAATGTGTCTGAAAATTTCCCAAAAGGTCTGAAACAAATGTCAATAAAAGTATTTGTATCTGAGCAAGATAGAACAAACTTGATACAATTACTTTGCACATATTTTTGTAGCCATCATTCCAGCTAATAACTCTTTTGCTTCTGTTGACCTGTTTTGCTTCCTCCAAAACTCTGTGTGGGATTCTATCTGAAAATGAACTTGGAAGCAGCAGAGGAACAATAAACAAATCAAGAGTATGAAAAATGCCTTGAAAAGCAGCTTCGATGGGGTGAAGGTGAGAGGTCACCAATTCCTAGGACCTCTTTATTTTTACTGATTATTATAGCTCATTTGCTCACAAAGAAAAAATAAATGAGGGAAGTCCATTTCATTATAAGTTAGTTTTATTTTCTAGCTTGCTTTCTGAAAGCATGGTAATGTTTGTTTACATGGCTTTCCCATTACCAGTGTTTCTTTTCTCCCGTGTGTTGAGCAGTAATGTTAGGTTCACTGAAGACTTTCTTATGACAATATGTTTTGGTAACTTTAGAACTTGACTCTTCAGCCCATTAAATCAGTCTGTGTTTAATATGATTCAGTTTTTGTGAAAGCATTAGTTAGGAGATCAATGCATTTATTTTCTGATGTTGCTTCAGTAGGTGCCATCATTTTGCTTTACAGACAAGCACGCATGCAGATGATTCAACAAAGTATATCTTCAAAACATCTGGAAGAATGCCAGCCACTTAATTACCCTCTGGGTTGAAGAGCTTTTCTTTCCTGAGAAACAGAAAGGTTACAGTGAGGCTGGAAGAACTATGTGCCATGTTTTCATTACCATTTCTAACAGACAGCCAGAAGATAGAAAAGATTATGTTGCAGCTAAAAACATGGTTCAAATGTGTGCAACCAAATTTCCCTTTGAAGCTGGGAGTCTTCCTGGAGAGATGGATATGGCTGCAGCTGAAGCAACAATAATTTTTCATGCAGTGAAATACTGCCACATATTCCAAGGCTGGATTACTTCAAGCAAATTACACACTATTAATGACATTTCACTGTGTGACCATCTGAAAACACCTATTGTTTTTTTTCCCCAAACTGTATTACCTCACAACTATGCTCCTACAACACCTCTGATAATACTTCTCAGAAACAGAGATTGGTAGGAGAAATGTCAAATCCTCTGAATTAGTGTCATTAAGAAGAGAAAAAGAATTTCTGGGACTAAATTTTGAAACTCCAGAATACAATAAGGGCGTGGAAAGGATTCTCATGTTTAGACAGAAAAAAAGCAAACATAGTATTTAGAAGAAGCAACAGAATAATAAACTGCAGCATGAAGATTGTGAGATGAAGAAGTTACTGGAAAAAATCTTGCATGAAGAATTATAATAACACATTGCTTTTCTCTCTTGACAAAAAGGGTTAAAATCATTAGTTATGAGAGACTTCTGTCTGTATATTTTTCCTGTGAATGGTTGTGCAGCGCTTTAGTCTTTAGTCATAGACTTCTCTCTCCATCACAAAGGAGGCAATTTACATTGCCCTTGATACTACTATTAGTTTATGCTCCCTCTTCAGGACTCTTGTTGAAGTACATAGTAACCAAGTTTTATTGGCTTGCTTTCCCAGAAGGCAGCGTGAGAGTCATCACTCCTCACACACCAGAGCTCTCTGCTGTGAGTTTCCTTTCCTGACTGCCAAGAACATCAGATGAATTGGATTTGCAGAAATCCGAACTCCTTGCCTCCAGCTCAGGGCAGACCAATGCTCCTCTGCGTAGACTATACGTTTCTTCCAGCCCCCTCTGAGTGGCTGACTCATTGCAGCCTCACGTAGTCTGCCATTTCACTCTCATTTCTCATTACATCCCACATAAACAGCCACCATTGCCAAAAACTGTCCCAAGAGCTGGAATCACCTTATTTCCAGGGCAGCTTGTTCTACCCTGCTATCTTACTGCAGAGCTATTGATGAGCATGTGCCTCCAGCCTGCCAGCATCGATACCTAGATGTAGACACATGAGCTGCAGGGGAGCTCAGCTGCATACAGTACACTTCAGAATGAGGTAACTTTTATAAGAACAGATGTCTACCCTCTCAGTCACTCATATTACTGCAGTCTGGACAGAGGATGTCCTTTCTGTCACACATCTTCTGTACTTAGCCTATATCCTTCATTTCATAAGCATTGGTCACATCAAGAAAGAAAATTGTAATGAAGATGTCCAATAAAGCAGAGAAAGGTGAACAAAACAACAACAAAAAAAAGAGGCTGAGGCTATATAAAGTGAAGTTAGATATAAACCAAACAGATTTAAAACAATAAGGAATAAACAAGGACACACTGTTAGCTGAGGCATTCAGTTCCTCATGCCCTCAAATCTCCAAATCAAGTCCACCTGACTTTAGAAAATACAAGCTAGCTGCAAAATTAGGTGGATTAAATACTGTGACCCATGGTAAATAGTAGGTCAAACTAAAAATCTGTTGATCCCTTCTGGCTCTAAAATCTATGAGTCAAGTAATTCTTCCTAAGTAGTCCCCACAGGGATTTAAGCCTCAGTGACTTAAACCCCTACCATTTCTATTTGCAGTTACATGCTAAAGGACTGTTGGTTTAGGGGTTTTTACCTACCAGCCTCTCACTTCCAATTTCTTCACAGTGTGCTCCCCCAACAAATAGTTCTCCAAGTAGAACAGCTACAGGTGATTCCCTATTCTTGCCTTTTTCCATCCATTAACTACATTGGAAATTAAATAAGCCAGGAATAATGCCAGCTGAAAGGACTGGCTTCCAGTTCTTCCTTAAACAAGATCCAGAATTTAATTACAGCCAAAAAAGACAAGAACAGCACTTAGACCAGTTTTTATCCTGTACTTCTAAGCCAAGATGTCACTAAAACAACAGCTGCATTATTATAACTATGACATGGGAGCTAAAATCTCTCTTCACTCAACCTAGCAGTGAAGAAAGTCAGGGATTCTCCAGTGTTCACATGGGCCTTAAAACACTTGAAGGCCTTCAATGTGCAGCCTGTCAAGGCATTAGAGTAAATACACACTGAATATGTAAAACATATGCCAAGGCCTTTCCTGAGAATGTGGATTTGTATTCTGAAAGAGACCAAGCAAAGACTTAATCCAAGAAGCAGAGCTTGGGCACTTTGCAAGATCAGCAATGCCTTTGTATTAATAAGTGTAAGCATCTGTGACATCAGTCACTACCTCCCTTCTGTCTGCCTCTCCTTCCCTTTTCCATTTTGTAAGCTTTCCTTGTCTCTTACTTCTTTCTGTATCACTTTCCATTCATACTCTATATCCTGCTAACACTTGACTTTAAAAATGCTGTTTTCTTCTACTGTGGCAAACCTGCCAGTGCCAACCTCCTTCTTCATCATCTTTTCTCTTTTCCCCCAGCTTTCTTTCCCTCTCAGTTCACTTTCAGCATGCTCTCCCTTTTGTCTTCATTGCCCAGCTCAATTGAGCATTTCCTCTCATAGGCACTCATCTATTTCAGTTATATGTTCTTGTTTCCAAAGATTAACACTTACCATCCACCTTTGTCAGGGAAAGTCTTCTGGATATTTGTTTTCGTCAGGCAAATATTAATTTACTCTTCAACATATGTGAATAACCTGTAACCGAAAGCACCATGTCAAACTCCTAATTTACCCATGCAAAAAGAACTTCCAGTTCTCCTTCAGTATTTTTGCTACTTCCTTTCAGTCATCTTACAGTTTTCTCTCAGCCTCTCTAAATGTTGCCATGGCCCACAAGTTTCCTGGGATTTTCGATTCTTCTCATGGTTTTGTACTCACTTTTTGCTGCTGGAGAGAAGTTGAAGACATAGTATAGAGGTCATTTCCATTTGGTATCACCTGCTTAAGTCATCATTCCTGCCTGAAGAAAAGAAAAACTAGCAGCTGCATCCCTCTTTCTTACAGCCTGGCCAAAAGTGGGAAACATGACAGATCTGGCAGATGACAAGGAGGGAAGCTGCAAAGAGACGAGGTGAAGGCAGTACGACAAGGTGTCTGAGAAGGTAGGGGACAAGATACTACAGGAGAAACCAGAGGGACTACAGGTGAATAAAAGTGGCCACAAAAGGCTTATGAAAATTAGAGAACTGGATGAAATGAAGGGACACATCCCTTTCCTGTAGGAGGGGAAAATCTCATGGTACGAAGAGCCACATTATTCTACTTGTTATAAGTAGTTTTAAAGCTGTAATAAAGGAAGACAGCAAAGTTAATCTTTTACCCATTTTTTCCTCTGAAGTTGATCCCCACATATTGACCTCTCTAAGTACCTGCATGATTAATTTCCCTTCCTGCATCCTCCTCAGCCCTGTCTGCATATTAAACTAAGCAGCTTGCTTCACATTCCCTAAGCTCAGAGAATTTCCTCAGCCCTTCCAAGTCTGTATGATGCAAGTATGCCAGACAAACATTTAGCTCTTGAATGTACTTATGTGGCCTCTTGTTTTCCCATTGTGTGGCTCTGAAGGGTTATGAAAATAAAAGGCCAAACAAATTCATGCCAGCAGTAATTCCAGCCCCACCCTGCCGAATGGGCAGACACCACATGGCCGAAGGAACAGCCAAATTTCATGATTATAGTTAAATAAATGTTGACAGTTGAAAGGACTGCTCTGTTTCCCCCAGTTTCTCTCTCTCCTCATGTTCCTTCATTGCAGGGGGCTATCAGCACCTTAGCTAACTTGGTGGCAGCATGACACAAGGAGACATTGCTCTGTAGGAACAAAAAGTTTCTTTGAAAACTTGAAAATACCCTCATAACAAAGCAATGTTACTAAATAGGATTTCAGTGAGAACCACAATGCTTAATGATTTCAGGGGTTAAGAAAAAGGCATGGATAAGGTGGGAAGAACCAACTGTTTTTCCAAATATTTTAAGTTCATTGTTTGCCAAGAGCTGCAGGAGGGAGACAAAACCAGTAATATTAATAAGAAAAAAATAAAGGATTTAGAACAGTATTTCACTTCATTTCACAGGCAGTTTGGGTATTTTGTTTGTTTGCTCTGTTTTGTTTTTTTTTCCTGGACTTGGCTACAGGTACCTGTAGTATTATCTAGCCACTCCAGGCAGGAATTTATAGTTGCATTTTGTTGAATTGTTTACAAGCTGTATAGACACCACATTTCTGTGGCTTTTTATCTCCTTGTAATTTTTCTCATCTTTAATTCTATGGCAGAATTCTAGACTCTGCTTTTGACTATATATGAACAGTACTCTGGGGTATCACCAGAATTATACAGGAACTTCCCTGAGCCATTAGAAGACTGGAATTGTTGTTACCTTCTTTGGAAAGGAAAAGGGAAGTACTTCCTACAAATGAAACCTATTTTTTAAACTACTTATATTCAGGGAAAATGCAAGACTGTGCTCAATCCTATTGTTTTCTAAGATCTGAGAATATGAATTGCTTGCTTAGCCATTTCACTTTATCATTCAATGTGATTTGAATGCTCTCAATACATATTAAACAGGGCATGTGAGGTTATTTTTAAAGAATATTGCAGGGTCAAATAATATACAAAAGTTTACTTCATGTTGTTTGGAAATCCAGCTGAAAATTTTGCAAATCATATATCTGCGGTTTATTTTATAGTTTTTTAATGCCCAATACTGTGTGAGTTTGGTTTTTGTAAATTGTTTTATTAAGAAACTTACACTGTAGCTCATAGCTCATTGTAGCTCATTAATACTACTTCATCTTGAGGTTGCAGTATTACAAACAAAAATATTAACAATTACCTTGTAATCAGTAGTTGCCAACCGTAAAAAGACTCACTCATTTTCAACTTCAGTACTTTTTTAGAGGTGAGAACAGGGATTGTGTTCTTATTGGCTTGGCATCAGTTATATTGTAACTCCAAATCCATGATGAAAAGTATTGAGACTATTAATAAAAAATGAAAGTTCTTTGGCTGCTAAAGACACTGAATAAATTTGGCACTTTGGGATATACACTAAAGCTGGATTGCTTTTATCTTCCTTTCCTTTTTTATCTTCTGACCTCAAATCATTCTCTCTGCTACTTCTCTTTGAGCACGGATTGCCAGTGTCACACTCTTGCAGCTTTGTCTTCAAGATGGCAACTTGAGGATGTTGTAAAAGGTAAAAAGAGAGCAATAGCATTCTATCAATGTTTCATGGACAACACTGTATTTTTTGACTCCCATACAGCCCTTGCAAGTAACAAGACAGCAAGCATCAAGAAACCAACTGGCACGAGCATAACGCACTTCTCCATGTATTCCTCACTGGACTATCTCTGAGTAATGGATTTGTACCACTGATTAACTGTGCCACAGAAGATGGGACAAAGCAGCTGGCTTTGTGAGAACATATCCAGGCTCCCTGAGTTATTATCTTGCAGTGGAACGCAGGAGTCGTGTGGCAGATTTACACAGAATATGTTGTATGCTTGAACTGGGATTATCTCAGTGGAGAGCCAGACCTGTTGCTTCCACACCATACACTTTGAACCAGTACTGTGGAACCCTCTGGAGGGGCATCCATGGCACTCTTCTTTGCCAGCATGCAGCCAGCTAATTTTATGCACTTGTATTCATACCATATCAAACACGATCTGTCTCCTACCATGCTGCAGAACACTCTGGATTCCTAGAAAGTTTGCTAGCTCTGTTGCAATGTGGTGCACTCAGTTAGTTCAGGTCAGTCACTGCGTCTGAATGAGTAAGTTGTCCTTCATTTTGGAGTGTCAGAGGGATGTTGTGCAGAGATACCCCTAGGTCTGGGCAGTCTTACCAGAATTGGTTCTGTGACTGCTCCCACTACTTGCATCATCCATGTTTTTCTGCTATTGGGAAAATGCTTGTTTCTTTCCATCAGAAAATGGAGAATTCACTGTAATTATTTTTGGCTGGTGTACTACTACAAAGAACTGTTTCAAAGTGGTGTAATACAGAATAGACTCATACCAGTGTATAGTTCCTTTGTTCTGGAGAAAATGGTATTGCTGAAGGTCAGACTAAGAGATCAGAAACCCAAGTAAAAATCCTTTCAGCCTGATGCAGGGTAAAGGCTTGAATCAACATTACCTTCTTGTCCTATCATTGGGGCAGACAGGTTCAAAGGAAGGACCTCTGTCTGTTCACTCTTAACCTACTCTGCTCAAAACGCATCAACAGCTTCTGGAACAGAAGGGCTTCCCAACCTGGCAGTGAAAATGATCGGCTTCTGTAAAAAAGTACCATCAGGCCAAGGGGTGAGAGCAGATACCTCTCAATACATCCTAGACCACTAAGCAGGGAGCTCTTCTTTGCTTCAGAGTGTTCAAATCACACACAGGTCCTGTGACATGAAGGCGGCATCAGATCTACATCACTGACTGTTCTGAATGCTTCATTAATGATTAAAAGCACTGCCATCAGCATTCACTGTCTCAAAAGTATGTGAAATGCCTGCATGATTTCTTTCCTGGAGGGGAGTTTATATGCCTGTGAAAGGAAAGACAGAAAGAAACAAACAAAAGAAAGACAGAAATAAACAAACAGAAAGTCACTAAATGTGGTTTGATCTGAACAACACATACATTTTTACTACTTCTGTTCAACAGAAGGTAAAAACATCTACTATTCACAATGTAATGGATGTTTAAATGTCATTTCTTCTCACATGAATATCTCTACCATTGTATTCTTACACCTACATATAATGACTTCTGCAATGATTGCTTACAAGTCTCTATTTATATTATAAGCCATTTAATAGGATTTATTTTCATCCATTTTGTGAACAAAGGCAAAACCCCATCCTCTTCAGAGCCTAGCGACTGTTCTTTAGCAAGGTGCTCTGGAGGAGTTCTGTTTCAAAAGAATGTCACAAAAAATGTGATACCTTCTACACTTGCTTAACATAAGAAGACCCTAAAGAAATCGAAATGCCAGACTAGCAAACCGGAATTTGCCTGCGTTGCTGACTGGGAAGGGAGAAAGGGGTAAAGCAGCACACATTCCTTCTCCAAAACAAAAAACCTGACCGTGACTCAGACAGGGGAGAATTTTTTCCAAGAACAGTTCATCCTAGTGAAACTAAGGCACTCAGGTCATGTTGCCAAGGTCATTGACATTTTTGTTTGTCTGATCCTTAAAGAGAAATTACCAAGTTAAAACTTTTGGGCTATATCCTCCATGGGGCAAACTGCTGAAGCTCCACTGTAAGCTCTGGAGGCACCTAACAGCACCACAGGTTTCATGCTGGTTTTTAGCTGTCCTTTTCTCATGTTATTTGAGTTTTGTATAACATCCAGTTTTCATAATACTTCCATAGTTGATTTCTGAAAGTCAAGCTGTTTCACAGTCTGGCTTTTCTGTATGTAATCCTATAGCTGCATGCTTGCAAATAGAATAGTGAAAAACACACTAAGTAACTTAAGCCAAAAACAATGCAATGAACATACTATATTAAAGTGTAAAGAAACACTGGGATATAACTTTCTGCCACTTGCTACCTCTTAGGTTATTCCCAACTAGGTCTTGTTAAATGACTGCCTTTTTCACCTTTCATGTATCACCTGAGACACAGCAACTGCCTAAATTTTAAAGATAAAACATCAAATTAAATATTAAGTCCATGTAAGGTGTAACTTCCTTACAGAACCATCTGCACAAAAATATCTTCATTGTTTTTACAAAGGGCAATTCCTTCCTGAAGGCAAGCATTTGAAAATAACTTCTTACTCTAGCTGGTGCTATTTTTGTCATCTCAATGTGATGACCTCCCTCTGTATTTTTTAAATAATGGGATTTAACCCTAGCAAAGTATCAGCGTTGAGATCTCCTTATGTGTCTTCTGAGTGGATAGGAACTCCTTGCTGGCCAGTAAGGGAAAGCACAAATGTAGTCCTCGATTCACTAGGTACATATTTGACCAAACAGCCAGTGTTTCATACTCTCAGTATTTCATACTATTGCTTCAGCATTTTAAAGGTATACAGTGAGCCACCAGGCCAGATTCAGCAGTCTTAGGATGAGGACTTCTTTGTATTTTCAATAAAAGCAGAGATCCTCACACAGTCAGATAGCTGGAGTTTTAAGAAGATAACTCTCTGATGAGGCAAGGCAAGGCTGGATGGGTCTCTGGGCAACCTAATCTAGTGGAAGGTGTCCCTGCCAGCTAGGGGGTTGGAACTAGATGACCTTTAAGGTCCCTTCCAACTCTGACAATACTATGAGAATTCTCTGCGGGTATCTTTTGTCTCTAATCACACATGTAAACTGTGAGCTTTACAGGGCAAGTTTTCTCTTGGCTATGACCAGGGCATATGGGGACCTATTCCTCAACTGAAACTTGCCAATGCTAGTGATATGCTGCCATTTGTAAAATATTTTATGGCTATCAGTAATAAGTAACCTTCTGTGCAATTGTCTGCCTGATTAAATCCATGAAATCTGGAGTCACTTTGATGCATCACAGCTCCTCTGGAAGCATAATCCTTCAATACATCAAGGGGAAACGTGACATATACGGTGTATCTATGGAGAGTTTTATTTACAAACATATTTCATATTATTAACAGATCAAAATCCACAGACTAAGATTGGTTATACATGGCATCTTTGAGTAATTAATCCTACACTGTGAAGCATGATGGCTCCTGGCAGTATTCCACAGGAAAACTTTAGTGTAGATTGTCACTTCCACATCTTCTTCTCATCAAGAATAGGGTCCAGTTTCTCTCAACCACATAAAGCCAGTCTGTGAGAAGCCACTGACTTTTTATGCTTGACCTCTCTATTGCTTAATGAAGCATTTTCCTTTTTTGGAAAACACTTTGTTTTTAAAAGCAAACACTTTTAAAAGTGCAGGCGGAGACCTTAGTAGTCCCTTCAAGTAGCCTCACTGTGAAACACAGCTCAAGGGAAAAGTACACTAGAAGGTTTAATAACAAACATATTTTAAAAACTGTAACTAATCACATGGGAAACCACATATTTCAGCATGTTGCTCCATGCACGATTTTTTGTTACAGAACTGTTACTAAATCAAAGTGTTGATTATTAAGAAAGAGTAAACATTCTCCTCAATAAAACTACACATAATACCTATGCAAACTACAAACTTGATCAGACAGCTCTGCCTACAAACAGGTTCTGAATATCCCTTAAAAATCCATTAAATTATTCTCCAAACTTACTAACATGCCATGTCCACTAAGCGGTCAATTTTTGCTGTTGCCCCGAGAGACTGCTTATGGCAAATTTTACTGTATTTCCTTCTCTCCTGGTATTGACTTACAATAAATGAAAAACATTTTCCCCTGCATAATGCATTTTTCAAAATTACATCAGTATCCATCCACTTCAAACAATTTCTAACAAAGGCCTTGTCCAGCTGGGTAAACAAAAAGATTTTACATATATTTAACTGAGCATTTTTAACTTTTTTACTATGAACTATTAAGGCAACACTTCTTGCCAAATCCATCACTACTCAGGTAAATAATTATTTACATGTTTAAACTGAAGTATAGGTGCTCATACTGTTACAGCAGAAGTTAAGAGAAACATCCCAATGTAATGAACTTGCAACCTCACATGAAACTAGGTCATTAGTGTGCAACACAGTTTCATGGACTTATAGAGTAGCCCTAAGGCAATGTTAGGGATAGCTGGTGGTCTGGTGGTTAGGATTTGGCGCTTTCACCGCCGGGGACTGGGTTCAATTCCCAGTCAGGGAAGTTTTGTTGTGACCTAGTCTAGGGAATCCTGCTCTGGCTAGGGGGCTGAACTAGATGATCTTTCAAGGTCCCTTCCAACCCCTGACATTCTGTGATTCTGTCATACAAATGTCTCTGAAACATCAAATACTGTTTGAACTAGAAGGTAAAATCAGCTCATGCTGATATATGTGTTGTAAAGTGAAAGATGAGCAGTATAATGTATCCTAGCTTGCTCTCTTTGTCAGTATATTAAATGAAGATCATTACCAAAGCTGATGAACAGACATCCTGAGTGCATAACTATTCCCTAACAAGTAGCAACATGGGCAGCTAACCCAGCGTCACCTAAGAGAGAACTATTTTTGTCTCCAGCCATCAAGAGCATGCACTTTGAATACACTTAGAATGAAGCTTTAAGCACAGACTACATGTTTTGGGTTTTGTTTTTTTTTCAATTAAGAATGTAAAATCCAAGGAAACAAGCCCAAAATAAGCCACTCTTCTTTCTTCACTGCTTTAAGTATATTTCATTTAAAGCTGCATTGGACTCCAATTGATGATAAGAACAGGATCTGCTAAGGATCTGTTCCTGAGGACAAGATAAGTGGCAGGGTGGGCATGGGAAGACTGCCACAGTTTATGGATTGATTTCAGCAGTCCAAGTTCCCCCGCTTTTTTTTTTCTTTCTTTTTTAAGTACACAAAAACAGCTGAAAGTATGTTGACAATACAGACAAAAGACCTCATTTGACTTCTTCCATAGCCCTGAAATCCTTTTCAAACCAAATCCAGCTTTCATTTACATTTTCATGATCTAAGCCATGTTTTCTTGTGATGTGCTGCTATTCACTAGAGAAAATTGAAGAGAACGGAATCCTTCCTGTACTGATTTTTAAACACACTGATGACTGCTTATTGCTGCCAGTTATCCTGACTGTACTGTCTCACCACAGAAACTCCATGGAGTTCAGTTTTTCAAAAGCGGCAATGTAAATCAGCATTTACTCATTGCGTGAGGTACCAATTAAGCTTGTGTGTTTCCTTATATCAGGGTTTCACTTTTCCTTGGATATGTATTAGACCATCAGAAAGACTGATGACTCAGTAGCTGATTCACAAGTGTGCGGCACAAGAGTTCTGGGCCTTGCTCCTGGGTGGTCTTCCTGTATAATCTTTACAGTCAAGGGTCATTCCTCATCTAATTACAACTGAGATCTCTCATGCCACCATAACACAGCAATATGTTGTATTGAGCTAGCCTTGGCTAACAGCCAAACTCCCACCCAGCTGCTCATCCCCCTCCACCCTCCCTTCAGCAGGACTGGGAGAGAAAATAGGTTGAGAAAGTTCATGGGTTGACATAAGGCAGCGTTCTTGCTTACCAGTGGTTGCCACAGGCAAAACAGACTTGACTTGGGGAAAATTAATTCGTTTATTGCCCATCAAAATAGATTAAAATGATGAGAAACAAAGACAATCAGTAAAGCCACCGTTCCATCTTCCTTTCCCAGACCTACATTCACTCCTTCACTTCTGACTCCTCTATCCCATCTCAAGTACAACCAGGAAGGTTGCAGTCAGCACACAGTCTGCCACTTTCCTCCTCACACTGTTCACTTGCTCTGTTGCGTGTCTCTTCATAGGCTCCCACTCTTCAGGAAGAACCTGCTTCAGAATGACATCTCCATGGGCTACAGGGAATATCTACTTTGCCATGGAGCACCTCTTCCTCCTTGCCTGACCTTGGTGTTCCCCTGTGCTGTTTCTCACTCTTTTGTGTTCTCTCCTTCTCTCTCTCTGGCATTTTCTGCCCTTTCTTAAACACACTATTCCAGATGCAACAACAGTGTGGCTGAGGGGCTCAGCTGTGTCCTGCAGAGGGTCCATTGGAGTGGCTGGAATGGCTGTGGCCAGCAATGGGGAGCTTCTGGTCTATCCTCACAGTGTCCACCCTTGCAGCCCTGCACTTGCAAAAACCTTGCCATGGACTCCCAGTACAAGTGTACACTATCATATTTCCTAGCTGTACAAAACAGCAATTTGTGATTGGAATGTGGTATAAAACTTACAGTTTATTAGTGCTGAAGATTTGTAAAGATACTCTGTGTTCTTGCTTCCAGCCAATTTCTCTGCATGCTTCTCTCACCTTCCAGAAAACATTACACAAACTCATAGTTTGAACCAGGTGTGAAGATTGAACAGAGAGAAAATATAAATTAATCAAATACTTTATCTACAGGAATTTAATCATCTAAACAAAGACAGTGGCCAGATTCAGGTGAATATGCAAGTGTGTGTGATTGCGTATGTGAAGAAGAGAGGGTTGGAGAAAGAAAAAAGGTTGAGAATGAGAAGGAGGAAGGGTAACTTGGGAACTTGCACACTTCTGACATTACAAGGCAATGCAAACAGCCATAGATGCAGTTATTTATGGGAAAAGAAAATATACTCAGTGGTGCAGACTGAACTAGGCTCACACAGCGGTCAACTGCCCATAAACTTACCCAAATATATCTGTGCCATAAAAGACGCCTCCTTTTCTCTGCTGCTGGGCCAACTCTGAAAGAAACTTAGAGATAAAACAAAAAGGATTAAGGAAGTTGTATTGCATTTCAGATATGTAAGGCAATTTATGGTGTCAGATCTTGGCTGAGAACAGTAATCTGTTATAGAGAGTGCTAGTTAAAGCATATCAGATTCAATATGCCACAACATATCACAAAATAATTAGCATCTGTTTGAGATTACACCTATAACAAGTATTTTACATAAAGGAATTCCGAAGGCAACTACAGAAAATACAAACTTTGAAACAAGTTCTGGATTCTTGGGGCTAGTGATACTTCCTCTCATAGCCCATTAATACTTAACGGCCTGAGCTTTACATAACCTACGAGCAATAAAATGGAATGTATCATGTAGGCAGGGAAGCAGAAAAATCTGCTATTGGGAAACTTCTGAAAGTTAAAAATTAGATATGCAATGCTAACATATTGTGGCTGCACTGAATCCCAAATATAATGAAGTAAACAGGGAAATGCTTTCACATTCAATTGCTTTTTTGAAGCACATTAGCGTTTTCAGAAGCATCGGTTACCAGTCCCCATCTATTTGATTCTAAGAATTATTTATTTTTCCTGGTCTCCTTTGTTCTTGCCTTTTCAGAACTTTGTTACTCTCAAAACAGGACTAGAGTAAAAATTACGAATAGAAGGAAATAAGAAAACGGTATTTTTGAAAGAAAAAGAAAACATTTTTAGCTGATATGTTTCAAGGTTGGTTCTGCACTAAAGAACCTTGTCTGACAGTTTTGTATTAACCCATGATTTCCACTGGGTAACTCAACACATGTATGAAATAAAACCTCTCCTGTTTTTAGCATTTATTTGCACACAGAGATAGAAACATCGAAACATGATCATAGTTGGAAAGGATCTTCAAGATCATTAAGTCCAACCAAAAGCCCTACACTACTGTTATCCTTAAAACATCCCCCTAAGTGCCACATCTAAAATGCAGTGTAAGGTGTAGTAGATCAAGTACAAGCTATTTTAATTCAGTTTTAGACTGAAGGTCAAGACATGGGTCAATTGATTAAGCATTGAGAGGATGCCACTATAAATTCTGATGGAGAAAAAGGCAATTTATATGGCTGTCAAGCTTTTACATCTCATAGTAGTACAGTTGTTATCTGTCTGTTTTGTCAGAATGTTTACAATCAAAAGAATTACTGTGTTAAAATATAGTGACTATTCCTTAGGTCAGGGATTTTTCTGCCTTCCACTCTTACTGAAACCATAATAGAAACACTATCTAAATACATATGAGTAATTAAATTGCCAAGTAGTACTTTTAATTAGCAACTGAACTACTCTCTATTGTATAGAATGACCATAGAAACAGAATACAAGACTGGAAGGGAGCTCAAGGATCATCTGATCCAACCTTCCTTGGGAAAAGCATGGCCTAGACAAGGTGGACCAGCACCCTGCCCAGCTAATCTTAAAAGTGTCCAGTGTTGGACAATCCACCACTTCCGTGGGGAGATTAGTTGAATACTTGATTGTAATCATTGTGAAAACTTTTTCTTTTCTGTCTAGTAGAATATCCACAGGAGTAACTTGTTCACATTGCCCCTTGTCTTTTCTGTGTGACTCCTTGTAAGAAGGGAGTATCCATCTTCTTTGTAGCCATTCTTTAAATATGGGAACATGGTGATAAGACTTGTGTGATCCTTCTCAGGACCCTCTCCAGCCTGTCCACAACTTTTTTATACAACAGGGACCAAAACTCAACACAGTACTCGAGATGTGACCTGACAAGCATGAGTAGAGTAGGATAATGACTTATCTCTGCTTGTCATGCACTTCTTGATGACACCCAGCATCCTTGGATGTCTTTGCCACAGTGGTGCACTGTTTACAGAATCACAGAATCACAGAATATTAGGAGTTGGAAGGGACCTCGAAAGATCATCTAGTCCAACCCCCCTGCCACATCAGGATTCCCTACACCAGGTTGCACAGAAGCACGTCCAGACAGGTTTTGAACACCTCCATAGAAGGAGACTCCTTATCCACCAGAACCCCCAGGTCATTTTCCACAGAGATGCTCCCCAGCCAGGGAGATCCAAGCCCATGCTGCACTCCTGAATTATGTTTTCATAGGTGCAAGACTTTACATTTGTCTTTGTTGAACTTCATTACATTCCTGTTATCTCACTGTTCCAGCACACTCAGGTCTTCTTGCAGGGTGGCCCTCTCTTTCAAGAAAGTGGCCACTTCCACATTCAGTTTAGTGTCACCAGCAAAATTCCACAGGGTACACTTGACCCCCTCATCCAGATCCCTTATGAAGATATAAAACAGTGTTGGGCCCAATAAAAATCCCTGGGACGCCCCACTTGCAACAGGTTGCCAGTTTTAAAATGAGCTCTTTACCATGACCCTCTGGGTGCAGCCTGCCAGACAGTTCCCCCTGCTCCCTACCATACAGACCTCTTGTCTAGACCATAAGGCATCAGTTTGTCTAGGAGGAGGAACACAGGAAACTCTGTCTGCTGTGGGAAACTATTTGATTTATTCAGTTGCCTTAGACATAATGTGGCACCTACTTTTAATGAAAACTGACCATTTCAGCTTTTCCAATTTTCTTATCTCTATGCCTTGTTTCCCTCTATGCAATGAAAGAAGTGGTACTTATCCACACATATATGGGATCTCCCCCTGTCCTGGAATGAAGTTAAAGATGACAGCTATGCCAGTACAAGACTATGTGATCCAATATTTCTTGCTTCATGTTGCTTATTGAAGAGTTTCCCCAACTTATACTTGTAGATCTAGAAAAAATGGGTGTGTTTTGCCTCGAAAATAGTATCTCATTTTTGACCATAAACTACAATAATATTTGAAATAATTGATTTGATCTGGAAATATTTCAGGATGTAATTGTTTGAAAACCAAACCCACTGTTTTGTTATTAATTTAAATTTACTTACATAGGCGAAGAATAATACATGAATTATAAATATTATTGTCACATCAGCCTTGAAAAATTCTGTTTGTTCGTATATATGATAAATATGTTGTTTTGGCAGGAGAAATAACTTATAAGCAGTGTTTGCGTCAATCAGTATGATGCAAGTATAAAGAGGAATTTACATGGGTGTAGTTGTTATTCATATTATAACTTGGCTTTTATGCCAAGGCTAACATCCTCTCTTTTACAAACACTTCTAGATATTATAATGGCTGCAAGTTACTTAAACCCTAATTCTACCCACATCTCATGTAACATATTGTACCCCAAGCAATACAGCACTTCCTACCTTTGTGCTGCAAAACACAGTTAGTTAGCAGTGACTCAAAAGAAAGCTATCACCCAGAGTTATTATGACCACATAATGCAGTGTTTTATAGCAGTATACTTCCAAAGAGCCAGAGAGAGATGAACATATATGATCTGACTTCCTCTGGACTACATTTAAGACACATCTTCATCCTATGATCTTCTCACCTATTCTCTTGTATTATTTAGCTAGTCTCCATCTCTCCATTTAAAATTGCTTTATGTTTTTGCTTTCCTAAACACATTAAAAAAATTTTAAAAGAAAAATATATGCCACTTTTGTAACCTTCTTCTCTTATTTAAATAAATCACATCACTTAGAAATGAGTTAGGAGAACAAAATTCAGTGAAAAATGTAATGTTTTAAAAGTGTAATTAAAAATCCCTGTCTGGATGTTAATTTTTTTGCTGCCATTTGAAAAATTAGATTAGTTGACCTCCCCCCTACCCTGCACAAACTCCTGAAACTAAGAGAAGAAAATGACTACCTTATAAGAGAATAAATGGCAAGTGGATGATGCTAAAAGCTGATTTAGATTCAAAAACTTCATACATAGTAGAAACAGAGTAAGAAATAGATGTGAAGTCTTTGGTTGATAAATCTGAGTTGGTTACATCAGGGAACATTAACGTCTTGATAGAAATAAAACCTATACCCTGACCCTCAGTAGAAAAATACAAACATAAATATTTACTAAAGAAAAAACAAAGTGGTGCATTCCTTTCTAACAGTTTCCATGCATTACCTTTCCTTAAAGTCCATGAAGTTTTGAACCTGTTACAAACAAGTGTGTTGACATATAAAGAATAAGTGCATCCACCTCTGGAATATTTCAATTTTATATTTAAACTACAGGACTCCTTCACCTTGAACTTTAAACCACTGATTTACCTTGGATATTCACTCTTTCTACTTGACACATGATATAACTTTTTTCATAATCTGGTTGCAGATCTAGCTAGTACAACACAGGATATGATGCCTGGTGACTAGTGTATGCTACTGTCCTGGTTTGGGTTACAACAGAACTAATTCTGTTCAGTGATTTTACATTTTAGCTAAAGCTCCTCTAAGTAATTGCACTTTCTGAAACCAACAGGCATGTTTCCATTGACACTGCCTGATTCTAGCAGTGATAAGACCTAATGTTTAGATTTACTATCAGCGATTGGTATGCAAAGCAAGGTCACTGTTAGATCTTATGTCTCTCGTTGGGGGGTGCAGAGTAAAAGCTGCACCTACAGGAAGAAGCAGACAGGATAGGTGACCCTGAGCTTACCAACTAAGTATTCCATTCCACATACATCATATTCGATATAAAAGTGAGGGGCAGTTCCTTCTTCCTCCTCTTCTCTGGTTCTTAAATGGCTGGCATCTGAGGAGAACTCTGTCTGTTCTGCCCTGAATACTGACCCGTAAGTTCTTGTATCCATTTCCAGGATCCAGCCCCTAAGCCTGGTTCCCATGTGCTGCTGAGGCCTTCTGGTGTAGTATCAGCAGTGACAGTGATGTAGTTACCAACTAGGGGTATTTGGGTTAGGTATTGGTTTTGTACATATTTGTATATATTTCATTTTACTATTATTATTATCATTAAAATGGCTTTAGTTTCCTCTTCCAGTCCAGAAGCCTCTCTCTCTCTTATTCCCTTTCCCTTCCTGTGGAGGGGGGAGAAGAGGTAAAAGGGAGCATCTGTCTCTGGGTTGGTTGTGAGCCCAGCTCTGACCCTTAACAGCTACCTAGTATATCAATAGCCACTTTATTCCTTTAGCTGTAAAGACAAGAGGTAATGGGCACAAAGTGGAGAGTAGGAAATTTCATCTAAACCTAAGGAGGAACTTCTTTACTTTGAGAGTGGTAGAGCAGTGGAACAGACTGCCGTGGGAGGTGGTGGAGTCTCCATCTCTGGAGGCTTTCAAAACCTGTCTGGGCATCATTGCACGTGATTTGCTCTAGGTGAACCTGATCTGACAGGGGAGTAGGACTGGATGATCTCCCAAGATCACTTCCAACCCCTAATACTCTGTGATTCTGTGAAAGACAAACAAAAGTTCTAACTCCATTTATTGTTAACACACTACGTAAAAGCAAGATTCCAGAATGTGGATGTTTCCACTGAAACCTAGCAGAATGTCTGCTAAATCTGGCAAACAGATTATTGTGGGAGCACTATGGAGTTATTTTAGACAAATTAGTCTAAACATTCAGCTTAAGTCTCATCTCTACACAAGTTAAAGACTTCTTTTATGCCTGGGAGGTCCTGTAACCACCAACATTCCTCCTGAACAATTTAGGATCTGAATGGAATTATTTTCAAAGGGAAATAAATAACATAGCTAAAGGAAAACTGAAGTTTCAAGAATGTACCAGTATTCTGCCTTTCAGGACAATGTTGTAGCAGCACAGGGCCTTGCATTCAAAGCAGGAAAATCTGGGATAATTTAGTACATCTCAGTCACAGCCCCAGGCTTACTGCTGATGTGAACCTTAAATGTGCCCTTGCAAGACACCTGGCTAGCTGGCTGTCCCTCACACTTCACTGGCTGGGAAAGTCTTTCTCCAGGTGTGGGCCTTTAAAGTCTCTTATTACTCCACCATTCTGATTTCTCAGAAAAAGGACAGAAAGTCAGAGAATAACTTTCTAAATGAAATATAATAATACTTTTTACATTTTATACACACATACATGCATGCATAATACACACATTATATATAGTCTTTATATTTATATATATATTTGTATCCAAATACATGCAAATAAAAAATCCACTTAATAGTATCTGTTCACAGTCCAGGTAAAATAAACACCTGATACATACAGGTGTTTAAATACCACTAGGGAGCTTTGGTCTATATGGGGTTCCAAGATGATCTCCTTCAAATTTATGGATGTGGAAAATCAGATCCCGCACTCTCATTTTTTATGTGGAGTCAGACTCCGTGCTACGTCTCTTTGTAATGCCTTTTCCATCTTGTGCTATTAAAGCTGCATTTAAAATTTCTTATTCTTCTGCATAACAAATGCAGGCCACAGGGTTACTAATTCAAAATCCTGTACTACATATGCCACCTGTATGATATATGTTGCCACTTCTATCACTCAGCACATGACAGAAGAAAAATTTTTTTCCCAGTTCAGGTGCCGGAGCACTGGAACAGACTGCCCAGAGAGGTTGTGGAGTCTCCTTCTCTGGAGGTATTCAAAACCTGTCTGGACGCGCTTCTGTGTGACCTGGTGTAGGGAATCCTGCTGTGGCAGGGGGGTTGGACTAGATGATCTTTCGAGGTCCCTTCTAATTCCTAACATTCTGTGATTGATTCTATGATTCTGTGGCAGCTAGAGGAGCACATACAGGTTGTGTCTGGAGTGATCCGCTTTGGGGCCACATTCCTGACCTGGAGAAGTCAGCAGCCCTCCTGAGCACAGCTGCTTTCAGACTGCTGGGTTTAATTAGATATCTATGGGTTCTGTCTTCCACTATATTCTCAACAGAGTTAATAACTCCTGCATTGTGCCCTCTGAATTACAATCAGCAGTAGTGAGTCTGCAAGGTAATCATAGGCTGGGAAAAAATACTTTTCTGGTTTTTTATTTTTTTCAATGTAAGCTTGGCAATGGTCATATTTTTGAGTACTAAAAAAAATTTCTACCTATTTCCCTTCTCCGCACCAGTCATGACTTTTAACCTCCACTGTTCCTTTGTCTTCATCAGTTTTCTTCTTTATGAAGAGAAAGGACCTATTCAAACAAACAAGCTTGTCAAATTAGAACATGGAAAACTCCAGCTTAATATTGAGAAAAATAATTTACCATGAGGGTGGTGAAACACTTGAATGGGCCCAGGAAGCATGTGGGATCTTCATCCCTGGAGTTATTTGGAACTTGTCTGGGTATTGCCCTGAACAAACTGCTAAAACTGGGCCTTATATGTTTCATGAAGAAACATACACAGACCCCTACCTATAATGATTTATTATGTCATAACAGCTTCCTTTTGTTCGTCAGGCATTGCCTGCATTGCCCCAAGTACATGTCAGAGAGAAATGCTGCAACAGCATAAGGAGCAGAGCTCACCATGTCTGATTTCAGTGATGTCTCTTTGCCTGTTTTGAGCACACTGATGAGAGAGATCATTTGCACTACCTGAACACCATTCTCAGGAGTGGTATATTGCACTGGAAAAGGAAAATAAATCTGTTGGAGGAATGCATAATGTTCTCAGGAGACCCATTTTGGGTATCTTAAACCTGAAAAATTACCAGATGAAACCAGGAGAGGGCAATGAGCACACAGAATATTACTGATGGCTAGAAAGGTTTAAGTTCCTGCACAGTATGGTATTTTCCTCTTTTTAAGCAACGGATCAATATTTGCCCCATCACTGGCTCTAGACAAGCTGCATTTCTGAGGCTAAATATGATTGCATTGCACATGATAGGCCTAAGGGTCTTTCAAAATAAAACAAAGGTTTCCACATCAGCCTTGCTAAAACAAAAAACAATCCAGAATTGCTGCCGAGAGTTTCCTCTTGGGCTAAATGGAAGAATGTGTTTAACTGGACGAATTCCCAGAATTAATGCCACACAAATTTGCATTAAAAAAAAAATTTTAAAGTCAGCATTTAGAAATGGAAAAAACACTGCAAAGGTCTGTTCTAAGACATTGCTTTCACAACAGTTTTGACATGAATGCACTCCCTGAGTTGCTGCTTCCCCAGTGTTTTTAAGAAGCCGATTTAGTGCATTTTGGACTCTTTCAGAATGTTTAACTTTTGGTGAACTCTGAAAAATCTATCTGTTCATTAACAAAATAAGGACAGCATTTGTTTGGTTTTCCCAGAAAGAAAACTTACTGCTATACATGTTGCTGTTAGGTCCACTGCAGACACAAACAACAATAAATTGTCCTGCTGGATTGAAGCATATAATTTTCCTAGTGTCTTTAACAGGAAACTCCCTTTAAAAAGACAGGGTAACTTCTAACTTCAGAGATAGAAACACAAAACACAAATACAACAACATAAAAAAAAAAAAAAGAGCTGCTTTGGTTGAAAGAAAAATAACATTTTTCCAAAAGCAAATGAATAAGGTACATCACTATTCTCAGGTGCAAACAAGTGTAGATATTTAAACTGGAGGTTTTTCATAGCTCAAGTGGAAATATGTTCCATCCAAAAAAAAAAACCTTGAGAAGCTTGAGTCCAGATTTTTTATTTTTCAACCTTAGTAATTTAGGTGGCATGTGTTGGATTCTGTTTTTGTCCTAAAGGTATTAGTTTAACATTTTGTAACACAATATTTAAAGTCCTGAGGAATTCAGAATACTTTCAGTATCCACAGGAGCAAACAAACACATATTGCCTGCATACCTAATAGTCTAGTGGTTTACCATTGTGAGAAACTGCCTACCACATTTTATGGTTTAACCTCAGTGCTTAGTTTTTTATGGGTTCTGATGAGTTTATGTTTCTCAAAGTTATCACTATCTCACACTTTACTTACATATTTTGTTAGTGGTATGGTTTAGAGAACTTGGTGGCGATAGGTCGATGGTTGGACTTGATGATCTTAGAGGTCTTTTCCAAGAAAAATGATTCCCTGGAAGCTTTTAAGGCCAGGCTGGATGGGGCTCTGGGCAACCTTATCTAGTGGAAGTTGTCCCTGCCAGGCAGGGGGGTTGGAACAAGATGATCTTTAAGGTCCTTTCCAACTCTGACAGTTCTATGATTCTATGATTCACTCCTTGGAACATCCTTCTGAAATATATTTTTAATATCTGTATAGTTTATGGACACATAGTTCCATGTGAGAGGAACAACAACATGACCATTTTCTGTCACAGAAAATGTCTGAATTAAATCTTATATTCTTAAACAGAACAAACTTCATTATTTATAAGAGCATTACTTCTATAATCAGGATGCTGCTACAGTAAGCAAAATAAAAATTAAAGCAAATCAGTCTCTATGGTATTTTAAAATCTAAAGAGATAAGATAAGCTCTCTAGATGCTATATAGTCAGCAGTGATTCAGAAGAACAGGAATGAATGTTGCAGTAGTCTCCTATTTGCAGGCTTCTTGGGAGTAGTAGGTCTCAGTAAGGATTTGATCACATAGAGCACGGAGGTGCACCAGGCAGTCTTGAGCATACAGCACTCATTAGGACTGCACAGCTGAGACAGGACTGACTGGGTCACACTAACCATGATGGAAATTTGTCCCTTGATTCTGGCCTCTGTTTACTGTCTTTTAATGCCCAAGAAAGGGACCTGGCCAGCTTCTTCAGGTACCTGATATAGTTTACCTCATATATTTTAAGCCTGAGCAAAAGCTGTAGGTTGTGATACTGAATGGAGCACATGGAGCTCTGTGGTTCCCTAGTATCAGGCTTTTTTAGAGCAGGCCCTCCAACTGGTATGTCTTTCTACTAGAAACTGGATCTTAAATGTAGTTTTATAAACTACAACTATGATAATGTGTTCTGAACATAAATTTTGAGTGGTGAAGTAAACTGAATTTTTTCAAGCAATGCAGTTTTCACTCTGATCCCAGTATGTAGAAAGCAAAATTCATTTAATGCATGAGAAAACTTAGCAATTTCTCTTAATTAATGTGTTCAATATCTCCTTGAAAAAAAGTCTTCAGGATGTATTTAGGTGCTTGGATATCAAAACTTCCCAAAATGCTTCTCAGAGGTGTAAATGGGTCTCTTCACCACAGCTGACACTCATTGCTAGTTTTCTCAGTTCAGTAGGACTCTGTCATTTGGCACGATGAATGTAAAGTTAGATTAATGTATTTCTGGCACACTACATGCTACATCCAAAACTGCTCCTTTCGCACAGGTAGAAGAACACGGAAGGACAGTCACTCCAAAGACCAGGTTATGATAGGGTTAATTTCAAAAGGTGCTTCAAAGTTGCTGCAGCTCTTCAGCGTAACTCTAGCCATTCCTCATGAAGCAAGCAGCCAGAAGGGAAAAGTGAAGGACATTATAAAGATGAGTTAACAAAAACAGTGAAGAAAACTTTGCTTTATTTTTCTTGTTTCTCCTGTCACCACTTTTTATGCTTAGAACATATGTTCCTGCTTGTGTTGGCAGATGCTTTCTTACTATATGTGCACAACTTCAGTGGAGGTGTTCAACTCAAAATTTAAATAAGGCCCAGTTTTGTTTGGTTTAAAGTTCAGGGGAAAAAAACCTATTGCATCAGCTGACTTTGGGATGTGGTGTGCTCTCTATCATTTGACCTCTTTAATCCAGGACTGTCTTTCAAAAAAAGCTATTTTAGCTCAGGGACTAATTATGACTTTTATGCAGAAATTACTGGGTGAAATCCCATTGCTTGTGTTATGCAGAAGATCAGACTGTATAGGTCCTTCTTGGCTTTAAAATCTTGTAAATCCAAATTCCAATCCAAATTCTAACACATGTAATCTTACTTACAGATTTCCCCAGAGGTTTCTGTAAATGAATACTTCATTTACTTCCTGTCCAATACTACTCATTAACAGTACTTCAACAGAGACTACATGCTCTTTCTCATTGGTGTGCAAAGAACAGAGATTTCTATAAGGTCCTTTTTTGAATCTTCCATGACGTAATGCAAACTAAAGTTACTACTTGTTATTTTTTAGTCTTTGGCAAATATTAACTTATAAGGACAGTACAGTAACAATGAAAAGGCAAATGGCAGTTTGAGAAAGACAGTATCTTGCACATCTTAATTACCTCAGGCATTTTAAATTGTGCTCTGCTTCTCCTTCCTACCACAGTCAAATTTAAACTTTATTTAACCAAAGTTTTACAACAGGAGAGTTGTGCTGGTAACCATTCTAATTTTAATGCACAGAGAAATGCAAAGCAAGAGCTACAATAAAAAATGTGGAAAATACAGTATCTGTAAGAATTTTCATTCTTTAGGAAGGGCACATACAAACATGTTAAATGCTTTACTCTCAGCTGCAAAGTTCCACCCTAGTGTAACTCAGCTGACTTCCACAAGACTTGATCAGTAGAATTGACTGTTATCCACAAAACCTTCAAATGGAATCCAGACACACAGTATTCCTTGTGTGTCTGTCAGGTAACACCTGTTTCTGGAACCAGACATTCAGTAAGCTTCATCCTCCTCAAGCAGCACCTTAGCAACTTAAATTTGCCAATGTTTTTTCAGGTACTCTCTTCCTACAGGGTCTCTTCCAACACTATTCCTAGAGAAGTCCTATAGGAGTTCCTATAGACTCTTTATTCCTCAAGAGTTCCACAACAGCCAGTAAAACAATACCATCAAGTTGAGATTTTCTTAATCCCTACTGATTTTTCATGGGTTTTTGGAGAAATTTTTTCTGGCTCCACCTCTGAAGCTTGACTTCAGTAGTGTAGTCACAGTAACCTTCCACTCAGAAAAGCAGAAAACCTAGAAGCAGGCACACCTCCTTACGATCCTTTCAGGTTGTTTGTGCTAGAAGGTGTAATCAGTCATACTATGAGTGGTGAGACACCCTATTCTGCAGAGCAATCACCTTCTTATTGGGTTCCCCATGACAAAGCGTGAATGGTGACTAGAAACATAAAATCTCCTAAAGCTTAGGACTTTACGTATTTGTTTATGATTGTCAGTGTATTTGTATAGATCCAAGAGTTTGATTTTGTTCCGTCTGTGCAGGGAAATGGTACTTGTACCTAGATACAGTATTATAGATACATATAGGAAGTTTTGCTAAACAAGAACAAGTACCGAAATAAAGTAATATACTGAAACTAGCCTAGAAGAAGAAGTTTAGCTGTAGATTTACTGAACAAGATAAGTAACAAGTTAAATTATTCCTGATTTTCCCAATCTCATGTTTTTACATCCTGTTCCCATGCTACTACACAGATAACTTACATAAACAGCCACTGTGTGAAAGCTTTTCCCTGGAGCATCTGAAACTATGGAGAAATCAGTGTTGCACCAATGTCAGGACCATTTGTCATCTGTTCTCTCCCTCATTCCATTGCCTATCCCCTTCTATACCATCTTGGCAGCATCACAACACCACCTAACCTGATGCACTCACACATCCCGGATATACATCTCAGGGGGCAACACAAGACCGCTGGAGGGATGGTGAAAGGACTCCACTTTCTCAGATAAGGGCAGCAGGCACCTCTATCAGTAGAATTATACAACTGAAATTAGCACACCTGACTGTATACATTCTGAAAAATGTATCTATTTTCATGGAAGTTTCTCTTTGGCTACATAACATCAAATGTTGAGATAATTTTGAATGTTTGAAATGATACTGTGCTAAGCTTTGACTCGGACAAAATAAATCAAATGAAAGTAACCTCGCATAACATGAGAGTTTCTGAGCTTACGCTTAAAAACTGGTCTTCAATTTGTAGCTGCTTGAGTCTGTTCACTGTAAGGAGAAAATAACCCTACCATCAACTTTTATTTCAGCTCATTGAAGCCAAACAAGTATTTTTGAAATATATCCCTTTTACTCTTAGTTGTAAAGCAAATACTACATTCATTGCCCTGATGCACCATCATCACAAACTCTCCTTTCAATCTAACTGCACGATTTTATATTTTACTTCAGATAATTTCTCCAATAATCTGAGCAATGAGAAAGCCTAAAGTAAAATCTGGTAATTACCTGTGGATGAAAATACGAACTAGATTAGGAACATATTTCAAAAAGGATCTACCATGGAGCAGAATAGTGAAAGAGTTCATAATATTGGTATGTAAGACAAAATATTATGATGAAATTTAGACCAAAGGGAAAACCACTATGGGTGTTTTATTTGAGTTAGAATTGCTGAGTGTCAACTTTGTTCAATAATACACACAGCTGTATGAGGGCTTTCACATGTTCTAAATGTTGCATCTGTTCAATACAGCATTCTGTATTCAGTGCTGCTCTTCATATTGCAGCAGTGTCCAAAAGTAATAGACAGACTCAGTGCCTTACTGTATCACTGAACCCATATATAAGAAGCCATGGTCCATGCCCTGGAGAACTTACAATTTGCCTTCAGGAAGGACATAACAATTGCAAAAAAACGCCCCAAAAGAGTAGTAAGGAGGAAAGATAACAGATCGTGTACTTGGACAGGATAAAAACACAAATAACAAAAAAGTTGTCAATAGGTTTAGCATTCCCTTCATCTTATAAGCAAGGTAAATAAATAAAATTAGTTCTTTCCAAGGCTCATTCAATTAGACACCACTTTTTTCAATATTCCTGGATTAGTTATACTTAGTTATGCCTAGAGAATAAAATGCTCAGCAGCCAAGAAATGCTCACCAGTCCAGACCACGAACAAATTGGCGTATCTCCACTTACGTTCTACGTAAGAGCTTTGTTCCAGGACTGGAAATACACCTATTTTCAGAGAATCATAGAATGTTTTGGGTTGGAAGGGACCTCCAAAGACCATCTAATTCCAATGCCCTGCTGCCATAGGCAGCAACATCTTCCACTAGATCAGGTTGGTTAAAGTCTCATCCAGCCTGGCCTTGAACACTTCCAGGGAGAGGGCATCCACAGCTTCTATGGGTAACCTATTCCTGTGCCTCGCTACTCTCTTTGTAGAAAATTTCTTCCTTATGCCTAGTCTAAATCTAATTGTTTTCAGTCTAAAACCATTGCCTCTTGTTCTATCACTACAAACCCTGACAAAAAAGTCTCTCTCCATCTTTCTTAACAGCCCCATTTATATACTGAAAGGCTGCACTAAGGTCTCTCTGGAGCCTTCTCTTCCCCAGGCTGAACAACCCAAAATCTCTTAGCCTTTCTTCATAACAGAGGTGTTCTTTTACGGCCCTTCTTTGAAACCACTCCAACAGGTTCATGTCTTTCCTGTGCTGTGGGCCCCAGAGCTGGATGCAGCAGGTGGTGTCTCACTCCCCTTATCCTACTGGCCACTCTCATTTTTATGCAAACCAGGACACAGCTGGCTTTCTGGGCTGTGAGTGCATGTTGCTGGATTATATCCATTTACCACTGTCCTTAAGTCCTTCTCTGCAGGACTGCTCTAAACCCATTTATCCTCCAGTTTGTATTGATACTGGAGACTGGCCCAGCTCCATGGTTAGCCTTGTATAACTTCATGAGGTTCACATGGGCTTATTTCTCAAGCCTGCCAAGGTCCTGCTGGATGGCATTCCTTCTCTCAGGCAAATCAACAGCACTATTCATCTTGGTGTCGTCTTCAAACTTTCTGAGGGTGTGCTTGACTCCACTGTTTCTGTCATTAATGAAGATATTGAGCAATACTGGTTCCAATATGGGCCCCTGAGACACACCTGTTGTTACTGATCTACATCGGGACATTGAGCTGCTGACTGCACCTCTTTGGATTTTGCTCTTAGTGAAGCTATATTGGCTGTTTCTCATTACCTTTCTGTCATCTATCTCTTGACATAGCTTCCAGGAGGATGCACCACATCTGTTTATGTAATCCACATAGAAAACTTTTTTCAGGGTTGACAGAAGAAACTTCCTATACATAAATGTCTGATAAGCAAAACAGAACCATTGTGTCTTTGTAATATCAAACATTTTCCTGCATATACCAAGCTAGGAACCAAGACTGACTTGCAAATGTGATGGCATTTATTTTAGAAACATCCTGCTTCCTGATCAGAGATTTACATTTTAACAACATCAGATACAGCAAAACAACATCTAAAAAAACATCTAAAATACATTAAGGGCTAACAGAGGCTTAAATTATACTCCTTTTCCATGGGGACTTGGCTAATATATAGTGTGTTGTAAGTCTGAACCTGCATCTCTATCAGAAGACCTTTTGTCAAGTAGGTTTCTGTGTCCTGCTAGAAGTAGATCTTACAATGGAGAAGCTGGCCCATTCACCTGTTTCTGTTCTTCATTTCTCTTTGAATACAAACTGCAAACTGTATTTCTAATGTCCTTGATGGTCACCTCTAAAACATTCTCTCTAATGCAAAGATCAGAGGGTTTTTTTGTTTGTTGTTTACTGTGCACATATTCTTCAGTGAAAACAAAGTAGCAGACAATTAAA
The DNA here is from genome assembly GCA_013399015.1 of Galbula dea. NCBI lineage: Eukaryota > Metazoa > Chordata > Aves > Piciformes > Galbulidae > Galbula > Galbula dea. The sequence continues at coordinate 34,477 of VWZX01008625.1, read as the reverse complement.
ATCCTTGTCATAGAATCATAAAATGGCCAGGTTGGAAGAGACCTTAAAGATCACCTAGTTCCAACTCCCCCACCATGGGCAGAGGTGCTTATCGCTAAACCAGGTCATCCAGGGCCACATCCAGCCTGGCCTTAAAACACTGCCAGGGATGGGGCATCCACAATGTCTCTGGGCAACCTTTTCCAGTGCCTAACCACCCTCCTGGTAAAGAAATTCCTCTTATCTCTGGTCTAAATTTCCCCTCCTTTAGCTTATAACCATTCCCCCTTGTCTTATCACAATTTGACCACCTAAAAAGTCTCTCTCCTTCAATACTATAGTCCCCCTTTAGGTACTGGAAAGCAGCTATGAGATCCCCTCAAAGCCTTCTCTTTTCCAGGCTGAACAACCCCAACTCTCTCAGCCTATCCTCGTAGAGGAGGTTCTCCAGTCCTTTAATCATCAACAGGTCCACATCTTTTTTATGCTGAAGAGCCCAGAACTGGATGCAGTACTCCAGGTGGGGCCTCGCAAGGCCACAGTAGAGAGGCAGAATCACCTCCCTAGACCTGCTGGTCACACCTCTCCTGATACATAGGGATATAGGAGATCCTCTGCCAGTTCTTTATTACCCTCATCACAGTCTCACCTTTTATGCATTCACATTTGCATTATTAAGGGCATAGTTGATTGCTATTTTAATTAAGCCTTTGTATGCACCTTAGAACTATTTTCCAATGTAAATTATGAAAATTCAACCTGGGATTTGAAAGTGGGCTCTTCTCTGGTATTTTTCCATCAGACTTTGAGGCTTCATAAAGAAAATTACCTCTGTGACAGACATGCAAATTTAGGGATAGTTATGAAGACAAAGATACTATACACTAAATGGAAACAATCAGATCCGGGTATATAGGAGATTTATATCTACTTGTAAATTTGATTTTATATCTACTTGTAAATTAAGCAACCTAGATACAAGAAACAATTAATCTGGAACGCCTTTATGCTTTTTTTTACAAGGTTAGCTTTGTTTTAGAGGTATTACTGCCACACTGTCTAACTATCTTTGATGTACAGCAAAATTATGTTCCAAAATTTCTACCAACATGTTCTGCTCTTACATTATCTTGGACTGTGTTCCACTTTGAGAAAGTTCTACAAAGACTTCTTCTCTGCTGAAGAGGAAAGGGAAGTGAAGAATTTTAAATGTTATCCACTCCTCTCCCTTCATACATAAAGTTCTGGTGAATGCCTCAATTAAAAATTGCATGTTTTCTGAGAAAGTCTTCTTCAAATTGGACTTACTAGCTGAGTTCTTTTGGTCTTGTGCAAACTATGCAGAAGAGAAGACTCATTTTGCAGCCCTGTCACAACAAACACATGCCTGTATTTTTTTTCAAGTTTATCATTATAAACTCTTCTCAGTACTCAGAAACTTCAATAATAAACTTGTGTCTGAGACGGTAGGCAGTTCTTGAACACATGCTTATGAAGATAAGGCAGAACTGAACTCAAACAAAAAAGTACTGTTTATACATGCAATGTACAAATCTAATTTTGTTTTATTAACCATGCTAAATGAAACTAACAGCATCCTGGCTTGCATCTGAAATAGTGTGGATAGCAGGACTTGTGAAGTTATTGTTCCCCTGTAGTCAGCACTGGTGAGGCCACTCCTCGAATACTGCGGTCAGTTTTGGACCCCTCGCTACAAGAAGGACACTGAATTGCTGAACTGTGTCCACAAAAGGGCAATTGTAACTGGTGAAGGGTCTGGAGAACAAGTCTTATGAGAAGCAGATGAAGGAGCTGGGGTGTTTAGCGTGGAGCAGAGGAAGCTGAAGGGAGACCTTCTCACTCTTTACAGGTACCTCAAACGAGGTTGTAGTAGTTCTCTTGGGTACTAAGAATCAAATATTCACTGAAAGAGTTGTTAAGCATTGGAACAGGCTGCCTAGGGAAGTGGCAGAGTCACTGTCTTTGAAGGTGTTCTAAATACATGTAGATGTGGTGCTTTGCAACATGGGCTAGTGGCATGGTGGTCTTGGGTCAACGGTTGGACTTGATGATCGTAGGGGTCTTTTTCAACCTACCTATCATAGACATTGACACACAGATAAGGGGTCTCTGATTATCTTGGATTTCCATCTGTTTGAACATGTCTTTAAACAACTTCCTGAAATCAAGACATACCTGGCTATGTTACTGATGGTAAGTTTTGCATACCCTTGCAATAAATACTTCAAATAAATCAGTTAGGGAAGCTTTCATTACAGATGACAAGTGAAGGATGTGACTCTCTAGGGATGCTGATAGTGCTTCTCATACTTTATGAAACCTAAATAAATTAACAGATGAAATTCACACAGTGGGGAAAATGGTAAACAATGTGAATGGCTGATAAATGTGAAGTATCAGCCTCATCTATGCTTTCTCCAGTTTCATGAATAATGGTTACTTAATCAGGTGAAAAAAAACAATATATGATTAGAATCCCATTGTGTGGAAACATTGTCTAATAGCATGCTTTGGGTAACAGCCTGCTGTTTGTAACACTAGTCAGATTAGAAAGACAGAAACCTCATTCCTTCAGTGTTATATTTTCCCTATCTTCAACCTTTCCATTTTACCCCATCTTAGTCACTGATTGTTCCAGGCAAATCCTTAAAAGGAAAATAATATTTTCAAAGCCACAATGAGGGACCCTGCAAATACAATGAATAAGGGAACCTAATCACCTCTGTGGCAGGCTGCTCAGACTAGTACTGGAGTGTCAGGCACTACGTCCCTGTGGAAAGACAGCAGTTACTGATTCTGTTTGGGGGCCCATTCCAGCAGATACTCCCTCACCAGCCTGGTGCAGGCTAGCAGTAAAACCAAACACCCACTTCGCTATTAAGAGTATTCCCAAGTAAGAAGACTTTGTTTTCTTTGATGCATACCCGGCCCTTTGCCCCTCGAAGTTCTCCAGTCTGCGAGTTTTTACAGTTAACCGCTGATTTCCCAGTCATTTCAACCCTCTAGGCTGTTCGGGTCACTGCAGGGAAGTGAACAGTGTTTAAGTAAGTCCACTAGGCTGCAGCACAGGTCTCCCGAGACGAAGAGCAGCAAGCCTGGCTTGGTGAGCAGCTGGTACCAGCCATTGGTCACAGCCTCTGAACACCTGTCCACAGAAGTACCTTTGACGCCCAGGATGACACCACTGATGTCAGGTGCTATAAAGAGCTACTTTAAAGCCAAGTACTACTACTAATAATCGGACAGCAGCATAAATCAGCATTCACAACCCATCACAGCCACAAGGCAGGACTGCATTTTGCTGGATTTTGATTAAGTGTGAACCATCTGAAGCAATACACAATGAAGCCACAATACAAAAAATGTCAGGAGAACCGCACCAAATACACCAAAATGCAGTGGCAAAAGACTGTTAAGCTGACCTGGGGAAACAGGCAGCAGCGGAAAAGTGCCATGCATCTCCCTCATTGGGATAAAAACTTTCAGCGTGAGCTGATCATCTCTAACAGGAGTCACTTAAGAAATATCCTCACCATCAAACTTTAGGTGAAGGAGAACTTTTGCATATCCTCCATTCCTTCGCAAGGATTCATTAGCAAACAGCCCTTGGAAAAACACACACAAAAGGAGTTTTGGCCGAAGTCCACAGACCTTAATTCGTTTGCCTCGCTGGCTGACTGGACTTACCAAAACACAGCATTGATGAACTCTTGTAAAAGCAGGAAGGGAGTGAGAGGTTTTCGGGCCACAGCCTGTTCCTCTTCTCCACAACGTTTTTTGGGGAGACGCTGCCCGAGCCAGGTTTATTCGTTCTGGTGACGGGGCTAAGCCTCTCCCATGTGGAATTTCACTTTTCAGTGAAAACCTACTCCAGGAGGAGCACCGCAAGTATATTTCTCGTGTGACTCATACTCCGAAAACCCGAAAGTCAACAGTCAAGAGTTTATTTGATGGAGGTTTTATTCTAGTTAAGAGGTCATTAAGGGGATCCGACTGTTACTAAGAGCGGAGACAAAGGTCCCCAGCAGCTGCTCCAACCTGGGAGATGTGCCGGACAGCACATCTTCCAGAAACATGTTTCCTCTTTCGCTAGCGGCCCCTTCCCCCTCCCCGCCACCCCGTTTCTAGTCTCTCCAGCGCTGATGAGCTAATAGCATTTTTCCTTTGCATACTTTGGCGCTGCCCCACGGCATACTCTGGCAGGATACGTGTGTCTGAGCGCGCCCGCCCGCCACAGACTCGACTCGGCTCGGGGGCAGGCGGTCAGGGAGGCAGGGATGGAAGCAAATGGGAAGCCCCCGCCGCCGCGCCGGCCCTCGCCGCCCCGCCCCGTCCCGTCTCCCCCTCTCCGCACGGGGCGGGCGGCGGTGGCGGCCGCGGGCGCCCGTGGGGGAACTGTCAGGGCCGCACGTTTCCAGCCGCATTACGTGAACAAATGGCGGGGGTGCAGCCAACCCACCCAGCGGGGCTTGTGTAACTTTGCGAGCGTGCCAGCAAGTTTAAAGTCCCTGGTCTCTCCTCCTCCTCTTCCTCCTCCTTCTTCCCTCGCTCCAGACACCAGCGCGGGCCGGAGAACGATGAGAGGCTGATTGTTTGCTCCGGCTTGCATTCGCATCCCCCTCGCCTATAAATACCGAGAAGAAGAAAAGCCGCTCCCGCCGCCTACCTCTGGGCCGGGTTTCCTTCCCCACGGACCCGACCTGCCCGATGGCACCTCCCGGGTGCCGCAGCGCTTGAGACCCCACTGCCCGCCTAACCCTTCCAGGGGCGCA